>JAHPZR010004658.1:0-7500 GCA_019787425.1 Platygyra sinensis
TCTCAGTCCAGGGTCGGGAATTAACTTTTTTAGGCAGGTGCCAACTGGCGACTGACCTTTTTTTTCAGTCGCCAAATGGGAAAATTTGGCTACCAGCTGTGAAATTCTGGTCGCCAGTGAAAAATTTTAAGTTGCATTGGCGACCAGGAAAGCGCAATTTCCGACCCTGGAGTCTGCATTTTTTTACATAGGCCGTACTTTGTATCCAGTGTGCACTGTGCAAAAATCATTAGATTCGGTTTTTGTAATATCCAGAATAATCAAGGTCTCCGTAAGGGCCAATCCTTCAGCTTAATAATAATAATAACAATAATAATAACAATAACAGCAATAACAGCAATAACAACAATAATAGCAATAATAACAATAATAACAATAATAAGACATAATAATAATATTAATAATAAGACATTTATAGAGCGCCCTTTCCCATGGTCCAAAGGCTCTATTTACAGAGTCAAAGTTAAAAATAGTTAAAAAAAGAGCTTCAGCTGATAACCTTTCCTTGACCTTCATTATTCTAGATATCACAAAAACATCATCCAATAATTGTTTATAATCCAACATGTACATAAGGTACAGGGAGGCAGAGGGGGGCACTGGATTAGAAATCAGGAGGTCCCTGGTTCAAATCGTCCCCCCTACTGCTATCTGGATTTGTTCTTGCTAGTCCCCATCACCACTCTTCAACTGAATTGTGTAACTAGCCAACATCCCCACTCCTGTAAATGCATAGTTCTGCTTTTTCTGGATTAAAATTATTCTGAGAAAAAGGGTAAATACCTTTGTTTCCAGATTTTTTGTGCCTTCTGGAGGGGCACAAATATTTTTTGTGTCCCCAGCCCCCACAATTGAAACAATTCAAATGCTCATCTGTGAGATGGTACAAAAGAGAATGGTTATGATATTTTTCTGTTTATCAACAAGAGGTTCAAAGGGGATATTTATACAGCTTTACCTTCCTCTCTTGAGGGCATCTGTATGACAGATGGCCAATGCCATCACATTTGAAGCATCCTGTGAAGAGTTTCACAATTTCACATATAACTATATTATTTGAGAATAAATTTGCAAATTAGAATTTTTTATGGCCCTATTCCCTTGGAGGAGAGCTAGGTCTTACCATGGTAAATTTATTGTTGCTGGTTAAGTAATTCCAAGCTAGAACAATTAGCTTAATACCGATTTTTAGGATGCATTTTTTGTTCTATGCAGAAAGTTAATTACCCATCGCTCTTTGATCTGCTTCAAGACAACCCTCATTTTCATAATTTATAGATATTTGCACAAACTTAACTATGTGTACAAAATGCACAAATTGTACTACATGTTCAATGGTCATACTTCCTTTGCATTTTACACCCCATTTCAACTATGATTTCTTCGCACCGGTTTACAATCGTTTGTAAATTAAAATAGACTACAACAAGGGAGAAGCTTGGTAACTCAGCAACATTAAAGTTGTTTTTTGTCCTCTCGACAAACCAGTGGGGAAACATTTTTTCCCTAACTTGGTGTTGACGATTGTCATGTACTAAAACTGTTAATGGTGCACAATTTGACTTATTTTTTTCCCTTTTACTTGTTTACCTGCCAAAGAACAGAGATAATTGTCAGATTTTATCACACGATAACAAGACAAAATTCCGTGAAGCTTGAAGAGCTGAGCATGGAGTCATCGCGCTTATCCTAGCCTTAATACAAGCTTAAGTAACAATCATGGAATACTCACTTTGTGGTGTTTCAGTCCTTGGACTTTTGGGTTCTGTGCACATGAATAAAGAATCTCTGAATCTCCGACGACTTAGAAATGGAAATGAGCCCCGGCTTTCTCGCAGATTTTGCGCAGCAAACTTGAAATTTATGTCAGTACCAGAAGAGTAGTCCTTCTGCCTACATTTGCTTTATAGCCTTCAAAAATATCAACAAATGCGGCGTTCAGACGTGGATGATTTAAGAGCATGTCCACCAGAGGACCAGGCAGAGGTGATACATGCCATCTCACCGATTTCAGTGAAACTTGGCCAGACTGAAGGGCATACCCAATAACTCAGAAAGCCAAAACGGTTTCGCAATTGCAATTTTCTGGGAGGAGTTAGACCACCCCCCTGCTTGTTTCGCTTAAATTTCTTTAAACACTACACAAAACAAGGGTAAAAGTAAGGGGCTCTTAAACCTGAGCAATTCATCCAATTCCATTGTGGCTGCACATGAGTGTAAATATATCCTTCGTGAGTTATATACGGAAGTTTCATGTAATTTGATTGATTACCTGTCAATGTCAGTTAATAGCTACCCATGTAAAATGGCAGAGCAAACGTGAGTGATTTTGAGGTCAAATATCTCCAGTTGCCAAGTCCCTCCCAAAGAGATAGTTATATCACGGTTCAGTTCCACCTTTGACCTATACGATTGATGAAAAAAATTTCTGGGATCTACTATTTTTTGTTCGCAGGTCGAGCTCAAACCCTGCACATCTTGCACGAAATTTAAGTTTAATGACTAACATCGTAAACGTCCCTGTATACACCACACCTGCAGATAAGCCGTAAGCTCAAGATGGAATCTGAAATATTGAATAGTAAAAGGAAGACAATAAATTTTGAAGTTCGAGTGACGTTCTTATTGGTATAAAAAGACTAAAAACAAAGACAAACAGGTGCAGTTTCAGACCACTGAACGCCGAACGTCCTTGTTGAGAACCTTCAAATGCATTCAAAAGTTTTTAGATAACAAAATTTCACTCGTTATACCTTCTGGTCTTCCTAATTCAATCTTCTTAAACTTGAGATGCTTTCATGATAACATTATCGCTTTGTAGAACTCTCCATGACATTGAAATTCGTACGCCATATTGAAACAAATGGTGCTTAGTAGCCAAGCTTTAAAATTTGGAGAGGAGTCTGGGAGTGAATAGAACAGCCATTTTCTGGAATTTCCTTCCGAAATTTTGGGTGTATCGAGCGGGGTTGGCCTAAAATTCTGGATAATCGGAGTATCCAGAAAATTCAACTCCATTTGACCATTCCTGTTCGGACCTAGTTACTCAAGCCTGGGAAAACTAGGAGCGATTACCATTTGAATGGAATTTTCGGTAGCTTTTTCTGGACAAATGGAACTGTACTTTCTAAGCAAACGAGACAGATTGAGCCGTATCTCGTTTGATCGGAAGTTTCTGATGCCAGTGAGCCAAGGTCTGAGTTAATATCAACAAGAACTATAGCGGCTGAACTTCCTAAAGTACTGGATGTTTCATCGGTCGGCTTTACTATTGAAGAACAAAACGATTTCATCTCATCAGCATCCACCGTGTTTTCCCTGGATATAACTTAGAAGCAAGCTGAAAGCCCAAATCACACAAGTAAAAAAAAACACAGTACTGACCACAAAACTTAGTTCTTTTTTACCTGCACGGTTGTAGGTGTGTTTTAAAACATCCGCGAACACTACTTATGAGAAGATACACATTGTATTGATACAGGTTTTGGAAATCTGCCGCCATCTTGCAGATCTTTAGCGTTCTTTCTTGCAAGTTTAACCTTGAGGGGCCTGGCACTGGTAAGTGTGGACAAATGCTGCAGAAATTTCCGGGAATTCCAGTAAAAGCAAGAAGAAGGGAATACTATTTTTGTTCGCAGGTCGAGCTCAAACCCTGCACATCTTGCACGAAATTTAAGTTTAATGACTAACATCGTAAACGTCCCTGTATACACCACACCTGCAGATAAGCCGTAAGCTCAAGATGGAATCTGAAATATTGAATAGTAAAAGGAAGACAATAAATTTTGAAGTTCGAGTGACGTTCTTATTGGTATAAAAAGACTAAAAACAAAGACAAACAGGTGCAGTTTCAGACCACTGAACGCCGAACGTCCTTGTTGAGAACCTTCAAATGCATTCAAAAGTTTTTAGATAACAAAATTTCACTCGTTATACCTTCTGGTCTTCCTAATTCAATCTTCTTAAACTTGAGATGCTTTCATGATAACATTATCGCTTTGTAGAACTCTCCATGACATTGAAATTCGTACGCCATATTGAAACAAATGGTGCTTAGTAGCCAAGCTTTAAAATTTGGAGAGGAGTCTGGGAGTGAATAGAACAGCCATTTTCTGGAATTTCCTTCCGAAATTTTGGGTGTATCGAGCGGGGTTGGCCTAAAATTCTGGATAATCGGAGTATCCAGAAAATTCAACTCCATTTGACCATTCCTGTTCGGACCTAGTTACTCAAGCCTGGGAAAACTAGGAGCGATTACCATTTGAATGGAATTTTCGGTAGCTTTTTCTGGACAAATGGAACTGTACTTTCTAAGCAAACGAGACAGATTGAGCCGTATCTCGTTTGATCGGAAGTTTCTGATGCCAGTGAGCCAAGGTCTGAGTTAATATCAACAAGAACTATAGCGGCTGAACTTCCTAAAGTACTGGATGTTTCATCGGTCGGCTTTACTATTGAAGAACAAAACGATTTCATCTCATCAGCATCCACCGTGTTTTCCCTGGATATAACTTAGAAGCAAGCTGAAAGCCCAAATCACACAAGTAAAAAAAAACACAGTACTGACCACAAAACTTAGTTCTTTTTTACCTGCACGGTTGTAGGTGTGTTTTAAAACATCCGCGAACACTACTTATGAGAAGATACACATTGTATTGATACAGGTTTTGGAAATCTGCCGCCATCTTGCAGATCTTTAGCGTTCTTTCTTGCAAGTTTAACCTTGAGGGGCCTGGCACTGGTAAGTGTGGACAAATGCTGCAGAAATTTCCGGGAATTCCAGTAAAAGCAAGAAGAAGGGAATACCTCAAAAGGTATTAGCTTTTTCTCCAAAAACATTCTACCGTAATGAACTGATCTATTTGAATTATCCCCGGAATTACCGAAAGTTCTATTCAAATGGTAAGCACTCTAGATTTGACCACTGGTGGTTGACCAGTTTGCAGACTTACCACTATTTCAGCAGGCTATATTTGTAGTAATAATGAACTGTTATGAATATAAATTTTTCTGAATTTATTAATTCTTGGGTTGCACTGCACTCTTTTTTCTGGTCCGTCTTCTCGCTACTGTCCCGCATCCCCTTCATATGCATTGCTACATCTCTTGGGTTAGCCTTGTGGTCCCCGTCCCTTCTCCCAGCAGGAACACGTCCCATGAATAGTTTCTCACATTTTCGGAGAGGTTTACGGAATTTCTGACCTTTTTGAGGGTACAGATTAAACATATCCACCAGTCAAGGACTGGCAAGTTTCTACCCATTTGCCTTGACCAGGTCATATAGAGTCTCGTGTTCAGTCTTATAAGGTGCTTCCCCAAATCAAGATGCGTCTGCAAAGCAGCAAATAACTGGTACACTTTGATGCATCCTCGGGGCAAGCAAACGGGAGAGTTGCCCGGGGCTATGGCGATGTCAAGTACCTGTTCAGCCTATCCTCTGTGGTATCGCTGTGTGGAGCAGAGATAGTCAGCACCAGGAGCCCATCACTACGGGCCTGCAACTACCCCATATTCCTCTGACGGCATTTTCACAGAGTGATCTATTTTTAGTTTGAATTACTCGAATTCAGATCCCAACAGGAACCTCAGTGACGATAATGTCGACATGTTCACGTGACGCCGCAATGTTTTATTCTTACTGAAGTGTGCTCATGTAGACTGGAACTGGCCTATTTTGCGGGAAAAATATCTAAAAGCGGATTGGTCCGTAAAAATGTCATTGCGTTGGCTTATTATGGGAGTTGCAGGCTCCTAGTAATGGGCTGCTGTCAGCACTTCGTACTTGCACTGTGATGGTACAGGACTGACGCTTCTGTCTGATGTTCTCCTAAGAAAGTTGTTTAGGCTCGGTAGCTTGTGCTCAACCTGGAGAGTCGACTGCCATTCCTGCGAGACAAGGAGAGCACCTCGGAGTTGTGCACACTGGACTCCAACAATGCTGTTACAATAACCATGAAAGTACAAATAACATAGCCATTGCAAGATGGCTTGCAACAACGTCTTGCAAACAAGGGCTTGGAGATTGTAGCAATCTCAAAACAAATACTACAAATATATTTTCACACTTGACAATCATGATATTAGGAAGAAACTTTGTACGATGATATCTCAACAATGAGACTATATTATAGGAGTCTTTTTTGCTGTACCTGTGCCCATATAGTTAGTCATTTTGTTTGCTTATTGTGAATCTCTACAGCTGCCCAATATCAAATAAGCTACAGCCAGTGAATAACAACTGAAGCAGAGTGCTAATACTACACTGTACAGGCAAGGCCTGCAAGTGCTGAAGAGCAGAGTAGTCAAAAGTACTAACTTCAAAGTGGCAGAGGGGGCAGAGGGCAGGGGCACGGGAGCTGGGAGAGGAAAGGGCCGGAGGCGGTGCTTAGCACGGAAACGGACGGTGCGTGAGCGAAATTGAGAAACACTACATAGTATGTTTGAATGCAAGAGGCGAAGATTAGGAACATAAGATATCATAAGTGGGATATTCTGACTCCCTGCCTCTCCTTCCCCCACCACTGTCCTCATTAGGGCCATTTATACGAGAAAAATAAGCCACGGATTGCACAAGCCATGGGCAGGCCTGTAGCTGTCTAAACACCATTTGTTATTGGCTCACGAAACAATACATAAATAATCCAAACAATACCCCTATCTTTTGAAACAATAGAAGTTACAGGTTACCAGAACCATTGAAAATGCAGATCTGAAAGAGGTGCTGGAATACTCCAAGCCGTGGCTTACATAACAAGCGAACTGGGCTATTTATACGAGCGCCGCTTATATTTATATGAGCTTGTATAAATGGTTCACGGCTTGTTGGTGATTAATTCCTCATTTTTGTGTTGGTTTTCATAGAAATCGCGGAATTGCGTGAGCTCAAGAACGGGATAACCTTTGCGATTGTGTAGCTTATGGATTCCCTCCATTTGCATCGCACATATTGAAAACATGGGGGATTTGCTTTGATAATGAGCTCTGTCAGTTGAAAAATGGCTGTAGCTCACCAATGAGCATGGGCACCCCACTTTTTTTGAGTCATTGTAATAAAATTATCATAAGCTTTGTGTGAGAAGAGACTAATCTGATTTCTACTGCTAAAAATTGAATAAGCAGTTGCTTAGAAAAACTTATAACTAAGAAAGAAAGACAAATGAAACTGACTAGATTTATATTTTCACGACGTTTCGAAGTCATCGTAACTCCATTGTCAAGTGATAAATACTTACAAATGTTAGAGTCTAAATAGATGGAAAGCATAATTTGCATACTGGGTGCTGTTTGCCTGATAATATCAATCAGCACTTTACAGTCTTACGAAAATGTAAGACTAAACAGGACTGTTTAATTTATGAAATGCTATACATTAGGGAATTGTCACCCTCTCTTAATGTCCAAAGCGACTCGATCAAGGCAAAGTTATTTGTATAACATTTTTTACAACACCCAGTATGCAAATTATGCTTTCCATCTATTTAAACTCTAACACTTGTAAGT
>JAHPZR010004658.1:12500-47500 GCA_019787425.1 Platygyra sinensis
TTGACATTTTGTGGCACCGTAAACATCTCAGCACGAGCAAGAATCAGGTCTACTTCACTCTTCGCATCTTGGAATTGCCACGTTATATCTTTACTACGTGATAGCAGTGGAACTATCTCTATAGACTGACTTCTGTCTCTTCGATCAAAGGAACATTGCCTCCAACTAGCGACTTAAATGAACAGCAAACATCCATTTTGTTTTGTTCCCGGGATTGAGCGATTAGCCAAAATAGGGTAGCCGCAACAAATTTTAGCTAAATCCTAAGGTTCCGGACTGAAGAAAAACTATCTGTCAAGATATTATTATTGAGCATTTTAGTTGTTTGAAAAAGAAACATTTGCGCACAATAAACTATATGTATATGTACAGTACGTGCGTGCCTGGAAAGCAATTAGTCCAGCACAGTAATTGTTCAAATTAATAGCTACTAGGCAAGACACTGGCTTTGTTGATGTATATTATTTATCATTTAAACTTTTAGAATTTGTTTAGTTTACTTTTCCCGACTTTTTAGAAGGAGAAAAGGCACCAAGCGTGGACAAGCTGACTGGTATACAGATAAAATACGTTTAACTAGGAATCGATCCGCCGAAATCAACAATTTCAAATTTAATCACTGTCAGTAGTGTAGCGTTCCTTCAGATCACGTAAGGCTACAAACCAACAATATCAACTTGTTATTACGCTCAACAAATGAACTTCCAACGATTTTCTTTCTAGAACTCATTCTTATAATTAAAATGATCAAAGAAACAACAGCTTAAAACAACATCGCAGTAACAACCGAACTCCAAGTAAATTGCTTCTCATTGGCGTTTTTAACTGACGAAATTTCTAAACCGATGCCTTTCAAAATATTTAAGTACTTACAAAGGTGGTCCATTATGCTTTTCGTTTTTCCCCCAAATGTTCTGAGATAGCCATCTGTGGTTTGTTGGAAACGCCGATGATTGTGCATTCAGGGTGACCGCCCGCGTCACGCAATTGTTTACATTCCCACGGCAGTTCAAGGAAAAATTTATGAGAAACACAGGCCAAGGCGGGCGACTTAAAACCATTTGCCCAGAGATGTTTTTTGATTTTCAAAAAGGTGGATGTATGGTTAACCCGTAAAAAGTGTTTTTATGGCATTTAAAGTTATAGCCCATAGAAAAATATGGCGATATTTTAGTGCTATAATTCACTTGCAACACATTGTAATACTTTGCATGTCAGTTCGATCTCATTTCGGGCTCAAACGAAACCTCAATTTATTTTATTTTTACCTCAGTCATACCATGAAGACTTGAGCTGAATATAAAAACCATTGAAAGATTCTCAAGTAGCTGTTGTGCGACGCGCGAAGCAATCAAATTTTTAGAAAATTCAGCATAACCGGAAGTAGGTTTTGAACCCAATCAGGGCGAAATCGGTTTTCACAAATTTTTTCTAACAAAAGCCCCCTTAGCGGAAACTAACTACGGTCCGTTTGTTTTCTAACTAGGGCCAATCTATGGGCAAAATTTGAGCAAAAACGATTTTTCGACTTGTGCCGTTGTTTGGTCCATATTTGTGGGCACTGGCTCTTAAGATACCCCGGTTTCGGGGATGGGTATGGGTAGGATTACCCGTACCCGTACTCGGCTACACGGGAAACCAATCAAACTTAAGATACACCGGGTGACACCAAGTTCAGTCTGCGCAAAAATGCAAGGGCTTATTCGTGTTTCGTATGCCATCTAAACATCGTCTGAAATTGGCTGAAAAATATTTTTCTATCATATTTAATTGCCTTCTATTTTTCTTACAATATACTACAAATATGTCTTTGACTCAAAAATGGAAGAAACCTCGTTTTCTTCTATCAAAAAGTTTTAATCAAGAGGTTTTATGCAAGAATCTTGATACAATTCTAGTCTAATAAGCAAACATAAAGACCATAAAAACTTACCTGTTTCTCCATTTTTCCCAGAGCGAACTCGAGTGTAGACCACTGATTGCCCCAGGAAAACATGTAGCTTTTACGGGAAGGACACAATCACTTCATCATTTAATGAATTCAAAATGGCGCTAGCCATACCCATGTGTGAAAATCGGGGTATCTTAAGGTGCCTAGTCACATTGTGGAGTTCTGTGATTTCCCAGTGTGAAGACCAAAAAACAATAATGGGTTTTTCTAAGTTTCCAGAGTGTTTAATTTCATAACCACATTATCGAGTTATGTGATTTCATAATGTGGGTTTGCTGGGTTAACCACTATGGGAAATATTGAGAAACCCGTAATGGGATATATGTTAATCCCTGGAATGATAACTGCAATATTACCATTAATGGAAGTTTGCCAATATCTATGATGGAAAAAGTCAAATTCACATGCCAAAAACTTCATGGATTTTCACTGATGCCCATTACTATTTATTCTAAGTTTTCCATGAATAGGAAGAATTCCGTTTTCCATTAATGAATTTGTTAATGGGATTTATTAAACTTCCAATCACTTTTCCAATAATGTGTTTTTGGAAATATTCTCCTGTGAGGGTGGCATTCAGCAAGAAGGGTGAACAATTTAGTCCGAAAACAACCCAACAGAACCTGTAAACCACTGGGTCTACTTGGTCACTACTGTCACTGTTTACCCACAGAAATCGTAAACAATCCCGGTTATGCAATTTAAGCTTGACTTTGAGAAAAGCCTTTTCGATATTGCCAACTGACACCACACGCTTCTCTCTAAACGTGATCAAAATTTTTTACAATGGTGACAAAGCTGACCCCACATGTAAAGAATCATTTAACGGCACAGCCCCTTTTCCTTCCTTTGACGATGCGTCATGAACCACGCAAATCTTTGTGGTTTTAGCTTCATTCTGAATTACCGCATAATGTGGCAAATAATGCACTTTATCATGTGCCCCTCTTTCCAAGGAAGACCGACTTCATACCTTTTTCCATTGAATGAAATGGCATCCTTTAACGCCTTGTGGACCTTATTTTCTTCCCGAATTCCAAGGGTTACAAAGTCTCACAACTTCCAAGTGCTATCCTCTAATTCATGATTATCGATTCGGGACGAAACGTGACCGACGAAGTTAACATTGATTTGCATGTCATCACAAGTTCCCTTTAGTAATCCCGACAACACCCATCCCAAACAAGTTTCCACGGCTACAGGCTGGTCAACCTCCCCCCGTATGATTCTACCCCTTTGAAAACACCAGAGGTAATCCGCCCCAATCAATAAATCGACCCCAAGAAATTCCTCGTTACGGCTTACATCTGAAAACCAAAGACCTTGTAAATGCAGGTATTCTCCTTTCCTTATCTCAATGTGCTCGTTCCTGATTTGCACAGCAGTGGGGACCTCATACACTTCGATTTTGACCCCATCCCCTCCTTGGAAGGGAAACACTTGCAAGTGGTATACTCCCTTTAAACTGCTCTCCTTTGTTTGCTCTCCAAATGTGCAAACCTCGATCCATTCCTGCCTTTTTACTTGCAGCCCCGTTGACTGAACCGAATTTGAAGTTATAAAAGATCGATGACTGCCCGGATCAAACAACACTCTTACTCTCAAATTTCAGCGGGCACCCTTGACAACTGCTTGCGCATTTGCAGGGCGAAGCTCTCCTTGGTTCCCACGTGAAAGGTAGGGCTGGTGACTGCTTGCCTAGCTGGTAGTGCATAGATTCTTCCCTGTGCAACATTCCAACTGCTTGGTTTATTAAATTCAGAGCTCGATCAAAGCTTGATCCTGGCACAACTGCCATGTTTTTCTCTACTTGAGGCTAGTATTCCATGTAAGCTCCCATTGTTCAGTACTGGTCAGCAGTTAAAACCCAGACCTTTCAGCTCAGGAGTTGTCTCGACATTGGTTGAACAAGACAACATTAGGTGTGCAAAATTCTTTCAGGTGTGCAAGTTGACTTTGGGTGTAGAGTATAACAGTACACGTGCTAGGTTACATTTTCTTATGTGAGGAACATAATATTGGGTGTGCAATGTAACATTAGGTGTGTAAGTCAACATTGGGTGTGCAACATTTAAATAATTACAATATAACAAGATTCAATAGTATCATTTCATTCAGCAATAATTGAAAGCTAAAATGCAATGATTACCACTGCACATGCAATATGTTTTGATGGGAAAACTGCTTCATAAATAAGCAGCCTTGTCAGATTATTTTATGTTTTAACACTTTGTATTTTATTTTCTTAGTTTTTATAGGGATGCTCTAATCTTAGTTGAGATATCACTAAGGCAGGTAGTGTAAACAGTTGTGGTTATTTGTTCACTACTCACATATGACCTTTCTCTCCTGTGTTTTTTTTTTCATGAATTTCAATTACAAATAAATTAGTAGAGCCTATTGAGGCACTTTGGTGCAAGGAGATATTATATTTATTAATACAAGAACTTTTTTAACTAATCTTAATGTTGAAACAGATGTTCCTTTTTAGGTAAATTTTGTAGTGATGTGATGAATAATTATTATTTAAGTAGACAAGAATCTTGATTCCCACAGTTAGATTCTCAAAGATACAATTAATTCTAGCTATTTCCCTTTGTCTCTTATGATGTATCTGGTTCTTGTTTCATGTTTCTTGTTTGGAAAGTTCCTATAAGTATGTACACCTGCCAGCGAGAGATCTAAAACACATCACACGATTACATGCCAAATTGGAATGTTCATCTTCACGAAAAGATAGTGTTAAAATTGCAAAATCGTACCTATCTTTACATGGAATTGCTTTCTAACCTGACTGTTCACATGAATGCAATCAAATTAAAATGCCTATAACGCTTAGCCAGTATCAATGAAATTTGAAAATTTATATCTGTCTTGGACATTTTGAGACTGTTTCATAATTTTTTTTATCGGGAGACGAAATCCCCAATAGGAGCCCATTTTCTGCCATTTTGAATACAAAAAAAGGAAGTTGAGAATGGGTACTAGCTAGCATGTGATGTCGACTCAGTATCACATCTAACAAGCGTTTGGTCATTTCTCAGTTGTTTTGTTGTGCAGAACTCAAATATGCCAGGTAGATGAGTAGCTGGTGGACGTTTTACCTTCCCAGAAGTAGATGAGGGTTTAGCTCTGCATGCTATACCTTTCCATATAGGTCAATGCAGTTGGTGGCAACTACACTGCAGATGATGGCGACTGTACTGCAGCTGGTGGTGATGGCACTGCAGCTGGTGGTGAGGAAATGCAGTTGGTGGCAACTGCACTGCAGATGATGGTGACTGTACTGCAGCTGGTGGTAACAGCCCTTCAGTTAGTGGTGACCGCACTGCAGCTGGTGGAGAAGGTGTTGTACCTGTTGGAGCCAGTACTTTAGGTGGTGGTGACGGCACTGCAGCTGATGTTGACTGCTGTGCATTCTGTGATTTGGTATCAATCAATCCAAAATCTGTGGAAACAGGTCGAAAAAAAGTGTTCTTGATTTGCAATAAATTTTTATTTTCACGCTTGAATCATCACTAGATTGGTATGTTCTTATTTCCATTAATTAAAATTCTCAGGTTTAGTACTTCCTTGATGGTTGTTTGGTTTTTAAATTCTAATATTTCAAGCAATTTGTCATGTCCACTGACTACTTGTATCAAAATAGTAGCAAGTAATAATTACATGTGGAAAACTCCTCCCGTGCTTCTGATCAATCAATCAATCAAAATTTATTTAACGAGGGTGACACCTAATAGTTAGAAACCAATAGACTTGTGACCCTCCATGAGGGGTCTGAATGAAAACACAGTTTCTAAAAACTGTCATATCCTTTGCCTCTTTGGACCTGAAAATGGTGGTGCCATCTTTGTTGACTTTGAATACCTGCTCGGCTTTTGTTGTTACCCCAATACCATGGTTCTTTATATCTTGTTTGATTCGCTTTTGAGGGGCCATAGTGTCCAGGCCATTGTTGCTCATCTTTACCAAGAAAATGGCATCAGTGCCACTGCAAGTCCATTGTACTACTTCTTTTCCCTTGGTCAGGTCTCTTGAGAGTTAATGTGATGTTGGGATTTTTGCAGGTCAAAAGCTGAAACTATCCCAAAAAAATTAATTGCAAATGCTAGTTCTGGTGGTTTTTTTTCATTTGAAACCATTATTTTTTCAAACTGCAAAATATGGCCTGGAATTTTCTATTTATTGTGCAGCTATAGCATAGCTTGATTATTTTTTAATAAGTAAACCAAAAGGTGAAAATGAAGTCATTATTCAGTGGAGCAAATGCACTATAGGGACATAATTACCAAAATGTTGGCATAAAAATCAACCATATTTCAGAAACCATGTTTTGAAAAAGTCCATGTATGCATGAGATGCTCTATAGTTTTACATAATTCACTGCCATGTTGTAAACACACTGCCAATACCAATTCAAGGTTTCCCACAATGCTTTTTTTAAATGCTTCTATAACATGAAATAACAGCAAATGAAATTTTTTCTTCAACAGATATATTAAAGGTTACTGATAAATAAAAAGGCAAAATCTTTCTTAACTTCCCTCTTGACAAGGCCTCACAGCAAAGGTGTTTCAGTGTTAGTGAGGTTATTACTGGCCCTTCATCTTCCATGGTGGTGACCTGTTCCTGTTTGGTTTGGTATGTTTTGATGCACAGGGGTTCTACTGCATCCAGAAAGTACTCTTCCAGCATAATTTCTGAGGTTTTTTTCAGTACGTTTACTGTAACTTATATAATTTAAAAATTGTAGAGGTCTCCTCATATAGTCAAAATGACTTTTTATTGTGAACTTATTCATTCCTGGTTTACACTAATCTGCTTTTAAATTTTTGTTACTCTAGACAGAAGGTCACTGCAATTGTCATCACATGTTGCGAGAAGATAACAGTAATCGCCTGTTGATTAATCAGGTAATTGAAACTCATCCCAACCCTTTTCTTTCACCTTCTCTTCTTCAAGTTAAATTTGACTCTGATTTGATTATTAAAACAGGAATTTTTATGTAAAATAGACTTCAATTAACTTCTGAAATTTGACTGGCACGATTTTTCCAAGGAAGTTTCTAAAGAGCAATCATTTGCATCTTAATTTTATAAGCACTGTAGTCACCTCTGCAGTTAGTCACCTCTCCTTGAGTAATTTCTTTGTTGTAAAAAATTAATATCTGTGTTTTATATGAAAGGATCATGTATTTGTGTACATCATTTGTCATTTATCTCTTCTCCCATTGAGTCAAAGAGACTGTAGTTGTCCAATACCCCGTCATCAATATCCACACATTCCTCTGCAGTGGTTACTTTGATTTCATTGCTTCTGGTCAAAACATTTTTTATGTCAATGGCAGTTAATGCTCTAAGGGCTCTGGGAGCATTGGTCAGTTTGCTATTGCCCTTTCTTCGGCCTGTAATTTAGCTTGGAGCCAATTAGGGCTCCTTGGCTCCACCACAAATGGAAGTAAAACTAGGCAGCTGGCAATCAAGTTGAATTTAAGGAGAAAAGTACTGTAAAATCAATTTGCGAGTCAAAGAACTAAATGACTAAGACATGATTTTGAGTTTTAATCTTCAGAAATGGTAAGAGTGATAACAATCTTGGATTAAAAAGGGACTATTTAGAGATGAAGAGTAATGCACAAATACATTTATTTAAAAAATTAAAATTGAATGTTTATCGATAGACATGTTAAATTTATATGACTCAGCGACATACCACAATGCACTAAGTATTTGAGCTAGGAGCCTAATAAGCTCCAATGCATCGAGTATAAATAAGGTGTGTAGGTATGTATAATAAATGAGTGACGGTGAAATTGCAGCTCCATAAATATATATGAAAATAATGTAAATCAGAATGATTATCAACTATTCACCAAAGTAGAGGTGGCTAGCACTGGATATTAACTTAGCCGCGAAGAAGCCAAGTAATATCCACCACTAGCCATCAACACTGAGGTGAATAGTTGTTTTACTATATACCAAAACAGTGAGATTTATTGTTAATTTGGATGACTTCTTTGGTTGTCACAGATACAAACCGGGATGTCATTTTTTTCCTGAGTTGCTCGGAGGTAAATAGTAAAGGATATTCGTTTAAACAGCCAATCAGAGTGCCCCTTCAATGGTATCCATTGCTTTAGTATATACTAACTGATGTTAATTACTTCAACTAGTTAAGTCTACATGTAACTAAACTAGGACCAAAAAATACACTAGCATACAACAATACAAATCCAACCTTAAAAATAGACAGTTTCCCCTTGTTCGTCGAATGTTTGCCTTTACGAGTGCCTTTATATATCACTATTCATACTATTTGCAGGTCTACATTGGTAAAATTGCTGCCACTAGTAACCTGCTTTAACAAATACAGTTATTGTGTAATACTGTACTACCAAACAGGTGCCCAAAACCTCACAGTACATGTACTATGCAGATTTGGATCATGTGTTAAACTTGCCAAAGGTTTCAAGATTCTTGAAGAACAAGAATGGCCAGATTCCAATGTGCCATGATTGGAGTACAGAGGAATGAATCTGTTATCCTGTAACAAATTTGAAACAGGACATGCACTTCTTTTGTACATTTCATTTTGTATTCTTAAGTGTCAAGAGAAAATTCTAAAATAATATAAGCTTAAATTCCAACACAACTTATGAAAGAGAATATGCAGTAAAGGTATCTAGAAAGGTATTTGAGCAAAGTTTCCATTAACAAATAATTCATTAATGTACCAAATAAGCAAGTTTAAATGCAAAATACCTTCCATTGCTCTAGCACATGGAATTGGTTCCTCTCCATGTGCAAGTCATGAGAACAAGTGGAACAGAAGAACTGCTTTAGCCCGCAGTACCAACATCTTACAGTCAACAACAACAACAACAACAACAACAACAATCTTTATTATTTACACCTTTTCTTACAATTAGCGTTACATTTTTTAAAGGAATTTAGATCTATAAAGAGGGAGAAAGAAAATAGCTAAACATTACCATTTAAAGGTGTCTAGGGGCTAAGTAAACTAAAGACACACAAGCACTTTTCAGGAAGACATTCTTCTGCCACCACTCTCACTAAAAGTTTCTCGCATATCTTTTCCCAATTAAACACCAAGCTGTAGCTCCTTCTGTGAGCTGGAGACTGCTGGAATTCGTCAGAAGAAAACATAGGAACATCCTGATCATTTACTTCCAAGGCGGCTTCAGAGAGGGAAGAGCTTCCTTCACTTGGCTGAGAACTACACGAACTAGCAGAGCTGACTGCTAGGGGCGTATGAATCACAGACTTTCCAGTCTTTCCAAGGAAAATCGTTTTCACAGAAACTGGCTTGAACTCCTTCATAATGCAGCAAATAACATTATAAGAATAAGGCGTCAAGGAGAAAATGGTGGCCATTGGAAACTTGATGTCGGTACTGCAGGCCAAAGCAGTTCAGCAGTGCAGCATTAGATGGCTCAGACAATCATTTTACTTGGGTACTATCCATATTTAAATACTGGTTGTTACCTTGTGAGAGAATGTAAGACTGGTTCCTTTTTGGCATCTTTATGTGGAGGGGAAGTGGGGGGTTAGCTTATAGAGATTTTACTATTGCAACTGGGGCTGGCAGATTAAAGCTTTTTGATAAACCCTCTATGTGGTGATAATGGGTGAGCCTGAGGAAAGGGGTTGTGTTGTGTGGCGAATTTAGCCTCCCAAATGAATTTTTGTATTGCAACTCAGAAATATGCAAAATTAATGGTTGATACTTAAAGTTGTGTACTGGCCGGTTACATGTTATCAACCTTTTTTGCTTGGTCTTTGTTTAGCCATAAGAGACCGTGTGATATTTTCAGCAGGGGAAAATATATGCATTCATATACACACAACAATTTGAAAGTTTCTCAAGACTATGATCACATAGGGGGAGCGGGAATGGTGAAGTGGCACTTGTCTCCCAACAATGTGACCCGGGTTCACTCCCTGAACCCGTCATCATAAATGATGGTAGAGTTTGTTGTTTGTTTTTCTCTGGGTTCTCTGGATTTCCTCCCTCCACAAAAACCTACACTTCTAAATTCTAATTTGATCCCATACACATACACTTAATAACGAGCTCAGCTCTTTCATTATACATGGGTAAACACATTACACTAACATTTTATTGTTTACATGGTCTGGGAAAACAAAACAGCACTGTCAAATTCAGTGTTCCAGGGTTTTTCGGTTGTTTCGGAGTGTTCTGGTGTTCCTGGTTTAGTACATGCCTTTATTGTCAGATTCTGAAAATGAAGATCCAACTAATGACATAATGGGCAAATGCTTAGAACAGTTTAACCCCACTATATAAAAATTATTTGTAAGGCTAATTACACAACACTTTGGTACCTGATCTTCTCAAGCTGGCCGTTATCAGTCCTACATTAAAAAATAGGTCCGCAATGTGCACTTGGGGTCTTATGCTTAGTTTTATTCCTTTAAGTTGAAATTATGTTCTCAAGTATCAGTATCTTGGAGTTGAACTGCTACAAGTGAGAGGGTAAACAAGTCATGACAATTTTTAAGTGGAAAATGTATGGCAGAATACTGTTTACTTACTTTACCCTAATCTCTAAAAACAATTGAAGGCTTTCGTGCAAGAAAGGGGAAAATTGGCAAATCCACATTACAGACATAACATTCAGAGGGCAAATTTTTGGAAATAAAACTTTTTCTTACATATTCTCTTAAGCAGTTTTTGTTTAAAATTTGTACAAGTATTCATCGCATGGTACTTAACTATCAGCAGAAAAGATCCTCTGATTTCATTCTCAAAAGCTGTAACTAGAGTTAGCAGACACAGTGGTTGTTGGATCAATGATATCAAATATTGTAGGACCTGGATTTTCCTCCACATCATTTGCTTGCCTTATACACTTATGTCCAGGAATGCAGGCTGATGAGATTCAATGCACTTTATGAATAAGCATAACAAAGTGCCATTTTCATATCACTTCAAATTTGACAGAATTATGTATGCTTTGGTGAATTTTTAGTAAAGGGGGCACTTAAAAATAATAATAATAATAATAATAATAATTGATATTTAAACAGGGTAACCCCTTCAGTCACAGGACTGGTATCAACGGGGGCCCTGTATAACATTAAAATAAAAGAGAGTAAAAATAAATTATAAATAAACATATATCAATAAATATTACGTATAACTAATAAATATTACGTATAACTCTAACTACAATAAAAATAGTAATAATTGAAAAAATAAATAATATTTAAACAGGGTAACCCCTTTGGAGAATGTCCTCTCTGCCTCAGTAATCTCCAAAATTCACAAATGATTTTCAGTTATTTATTCTCACAGTCACGATCTGATCACATCGAGCACAACTCTGCAACTGGGTGTAACTCTACTCGATCTCATTCTTGTAGCATAGTTTGATCACACAGGAATTTCCGGTACTGAATTGTTAATCCTTATCTATTTTCTCAGCTTACATTTATGTCAAAATCACCACGTGTATTTGTCACGCAACATAATAAAACATTTCCGACACACGCTCCCCTCATTGGTTCGCTATCGAAGCATATGACATAATTTTGTTTGAATCTTTGACTAGTTAAATGACATCAGCGGTAACACAATAATCAGTCCTCGATCAACGTCACTTCTATTAATGATTCTAAAGTTCACCTTCAGCTTATGCGCTGATTCTCTCAAACGAAATGATTATATGTTCTACAGCTAATGAATCAGTTTCGCGAACTGGTTTACTGTTCGTATTTCACATTAATTGTTCAACGTCCGCAGTTTCTTGATTTACTGTTCATAGTTCACGTTGCTCAGCATCCGCAACTTGTCTCATTCGTACCCTTGCTGCTGATGCTGCATCTCTTGTAGGGCGGAAATCTTGAGCCTGTGGGTTCAAGCGTGGGTCTGCCACTGGAGTGCTAAGGTCACACTTGAGTTCCAATGGGTATAAATGTTGTACTGGTCGTTCCAGCATGCTTTTTGTGGTTTTCAGTTGAACTGCGCGTATGACGCCGTTGCTGCCAGGGTACACTTCATTCACTACAGCCAGCGGCCATGTTCCACGATTTTTGCTGTCAGTTTTCACTATGACGACGTCTCCTTTCTTAGGTTGGAACTTGGTCACTGCGTGCATCAGGTTGTGTCTTTCTCTTAGTGCTGTGAGGTATTCTCTCTGCCAGCGACTCCACATTTTGTCTTTACAGGTTCGCAGATACTTGGCACGTCTCCTGATGTCCCGATCTGGTAACCTCCAGATTTCCTCTTCTGGTAACTGGATTTGTTCGCTGGTACAAGAAGGTGGCGGGCGTTAAAATTGGTAATTTGACGTCATCTTCCACGTAGCTCAGTGGGCGGCGGTTAACTTGCGTTTCAACGTTGAGTAGCACTTCACTGAGCTCAGACCAGGTTAAAGTAGCTCCACCAATAGCTTTGTACGTGGAAGACTTTACGACTCTGATCTATCTCTCAAACTGACCCCCCCCACCAAGGGGCGCGGTTCAAATTGAATTTCCATGTGATCTCGTGTTGTTCCAGAAGACCTTGGAGATGCTCATCCTGTCGTAACTCCCGTAGCCATTTCGCAGCTTTGACAAATGTACCGCCATTTTCTGAGTAGATGACTCGTGGACGTCCGCGATGAGCAATGAAATGCTTGAGACATGTGATAAAGTTGTCAGTTTCCAGGCTGGCCATTAGCTCCAAATGTATAGCTCTTGGAAGACTGCAAGTGAAGATGGCCAGATAGGCGTTTCCTTGACTTTTCTTTGACTGTTTGTACTTCACTGGTCCAGCAAAATCTGTGCCGATGACCTCAAACGCCGCGCCAACTGTTGTCCGATCCTCCGGTAGCTGACCAGGTATTGGGTTTCTTGCTGGAGTTTCACTGAATCTCTTGCAACCATAGCACTTGCTTTGGACCGATTTGGCCAAACTACACAGTTTCGGTATCCAGTGTCTCTCTCTTACTGCTGCCATTGTCAGAGTGACTCCCCCATGTAGTGTCTTGCAGTGAATTTGTTGGGCCAGTTTTTCAGTAAACTTTTCACTGTTAGGTAGATATATCGGAGTTTGCCTTGTATCCGGCCATGGCATGTCATTACTCCCTCTGCATTTGGTTTCGGGTTGAGTTGTCTGCTTATTTCAGAGTAGCCCGTGGTTTCTCTGTCTCGCCGTTGCACTCACTTAATCCACCAACCACGTACATCTCTTATTTCGTCTGTGAGTAGGGGCCCAAGTCTCTTCTCTTTGTGCTTGCAGTTGTGAATGAATCTCTTGATCCATGCGCCGACTCTTAAGGTTCGGCGTAAACTGGTGCGTTCAAGGAGTTCGTCAAACTCGTCTGGTTCTGGTTTGGTTTGTGCTGGGTTAAGCACTTCTCTAACGTCTTCGAAAGAGTGTAATTCCACTTCTTGTACTGCTTCTTGATAACGTGCTATTGATCGCGGTACTTGCGATTAACGAGGTAATTGCTCCTCCCACTTTTTCCAGTATTGTTGGAACTCTCCACTGATCTTCGCGTCCCATTGTACTTTGGTTTCACACACTTCATGATAGATCTGCTTTGCGATGAGCATCAATGGTGCAATCAGGCCTAACGGATCATAAATCTTAGCTACCTTTTCCCAGGATTCCTCGTTTGGTTGGCTGGGTTTCTTCCGCTAGGGTCTCATGCTGTTTGTCCCAATTGAGTCCCAACATCTTCGATTCACTTGGTTTAACATTTAGTTGTTGTTTAGCGAAGGACTGCTCTTCAGGGTGGCGATCAGATTTGGATCTTCTTCTAGCTGTTTGATGTTAGAATGCCACTTGTGGACTTGGAACGTTGCGTCGCTGAATATTCCAACGGCTTTCTCTTTGCATTGTTGGGCCTGGCTTGTATTTTGTCCACCTGTTAGTAGATCATCGACATACAAGCTGCGTTGAAGCTCAGCCACTATCTCTGGTTCTCGTTCTTCCCAAGCATCTAAACGAGCTTCGATTACACCACCGAGTAGGAAGGGCGATGGGGCTAGACCGAACAGTGCGCAAGTGAAAGGTGGGATCTCTAACTTCCCGTCTTCACTTTTCCTCCAATGGAATCTTAATGCATCCCGCTCACACTCCCGGATGCGTATTTGCAGGAAGGCTTTCTGGATGTCTGCGGTTACAGCTATGGGGTATACTCTCTGTCTCACCAGTATGTCCCAAAGCTTGTTTTGCAATGGTGGACCAGGATAAAGGCACTCGTTCAGCGATGGTGACTCTGGTGTTGCTCTTGCAGAAGCATCATAAACTATGCGCATCTTTGTTGTTTCAGCCGTTTCTGTAATCACTGCCTTGTGTGGGATGTAGAATTCTTTCCCCACAATTTCTTCTGGTGGGACTTCAACTACATTGTTTTGTAGTTGCTCTCGTATTATGGCATCGTACTCCTCTGTTAGGTTAATACGCTGCAGTTTCCTGGTCAGACTTACAGGCCTCGTAAACTTCCTTGTTTGTTCATTGGTAGCTCGGGATGATTGACTCGCCATGGTAGTCCGGTTTCATACCATCCGTCTGGTGAGCGTTGCAGTTGCTCCTTAAATTCCATGTGTACCATGCTCTGGTCATGTTCTGGTGTGTCTGCAAGTCCTAGTATGTCCAGCCTGCACAGGTCCTCGTAGTCATTTTGTGATGTTTGCGTCAGCAGCATAGTGTTGTGGTCAAATTCTGATCCCGGACTCATGATAAACCATCCTAATTTAGTTTTCTCTGCCACTGGCTCCCCGTCCTGTCCAATTTGAGGCTTTGTCTCACTTTTTACACGCACATATTCCTCGCTTTCCAGTACGACGTGTATGGGCAGTTGGTCCTTTGTGTCCCGGTCTGCGATTGTGACTCCTTGCAGATGTGGGTACTTCTTTATCAATTGTCCGTACTTTGGGTTGTCAATAGATAATAGCTCTGCTTTGTTCACTTTCATCAGTTTTACAGACATCTGAAAGCTCCCGTCCAAGGATTCTACGACGGTGTCAAATACCTCTAGTTTGGTTACTTTTGAGCTGATTAGCATATCCACACGTTTTGTTTTCGTTTCACTTGGCTTTTTCTTCAGAATATCCAACAGCTTCACAGATGCATATGAACTCCCCGCGCCGGTATCTATCAACGCGCGACAAGTAATACCATCGACCTTTACTGTCAGCACTGGCATAATTCCTTCATTGTTCTCAGCAGCTGTCATCAATGTCTGGTTCCCGCTGTTTGTTTGTTCACGATCACATATCGAAGAGTGATGGCGTTTGTGACAATGAAAACATGTTTTCTTCCTGAAACACTCTGCGGAGCAGTGATTTGGTGTTGTGCAATTAAAACATAGCCTCCTTTTTGCAAGAAACTGCTTCCGTTGTTCGACGGTTGAAATCTTCTGGCACTCAGATGATCTGTGCGTCACATCATTGCAGTAAATGCATTTTTTTGCTTACCATCGCCATCACGTGCTTGAAAAAGCTTATTTGAGCAGCATTGAGGTCATCAGGTGTTTACTCAGTTTACCGAAATGATCCTCTAAAGCACTGTTTTGCTTTTCTATTCCAACACTTAGTGCCGTAATGGCCTTTAAAACTTGATCGATGGTTCCATCGCTGTTGTGTCCTGTACTGTGAGGTGTGCTGCTCCCAACTGGAACGGGTGATTTCGCCATTGTCGTGTCTTTTACAGTCAGACAAAAATCCTCCATGTTTAGATCCATTAGTGGAGCAAAATTAACTTCACCATCGTTGTAGTGCTCCATTTTGCCAATATGCCGAGTCCAACACCGCTGCCACCAGCAAGCCAAATTAAACAACAGTTTTCTCGCCAAACACGCACATGTATTTATTCGTCTATCCGACCCTGTAACTCACTCGAGAGATCCTATTACAACCGTGTTGTGGTTACACAACAAGGCGCTAAGTCACAACTAGAATAATGTCACGCAGTAGTTCCGTCACAATATTGATCTAATGCAGAAAAATACAGAACAAAAGGCTCTAACAAAATATGTTATAACAGACAAAGGATCACTCAGTTGATTTACCAGTATACTACTGACTACCATACACAGATCATGTTTATACCAATGTCCCACATTGCGTACAATCAGCAAGTACCCTAGAGTCTTACTAATAGTGATCATAAGTCTATTTATATTTCCATGAAAGCTGTTTGAATATTTGTTTACAATTTTCACTGTGTATCACATGAAATCATTTCGTATTTAATTTACCTGAATATGAAACTTTCCATGCCAAATAAACATCTAAATGTATCAAACAGCTATTTGAATCACATAGAGAAAACAATCAACATTTATTTGTAGAAACAAAGAATGCTTTGAATTCCCTGTGTTTTTTTATGCTCCTAAATTCAAATTCCTAGTCCTCATAAAGATTCAAAATTATATGTTACTCTACCAAAATTTTCAGATGCATGACATAAGAATAAATGTTTCAGGTTAAAGGAACTATTTTAAGTCCTGATGATTTCTTGAGGAAGCATGCCATTTATAACTGATTTTCTTTCATAAACCCTTTCCTGTGTTGAAATATCAAGCAATAAATATCAAGAAATAAAATAAATATCACTTCAATGTAGTACACCACAATTAGGTAAGTAGCTTATTTTGTTTTAGGGTCGAGGAAGGGGGGAGAGGAAAGGGCCGCAAATTAAAGTTATACTGTTTAATTTTTCTGCATTCATTTTCATACCCTATACCTTAAAATATGTGACTATTATCTTTATTGTGTATTGCAGGTAAAGCAAGTTGTACTATTGTAATGTACATATGCCAAGAGATGAACACTGCAGTAACAACTATAGTATAATATGAAAGTGACAGTGAACAGCACCGTCACTGATACTATATGTGTTTATATCAGCTGCCAGAAATAATATCACAATACTTGAAGGAAGTGGCTTAAACACAAGTCTTAAGACTTCATGGAAGTAATCTGAGAATTATAGATAGATGTGGAATACTCCTGCATACAAAGAGAATAAGGTGCTTTCAACCCTTGTGTGCACTTGAGCTGTTGAAACAGATTCTTTGCAAAAAACATTGGTTACAAGCATATAAAATGTCTCTCAAAACTGCACATATCATTTATTACATAATTCGAAACACTTTCGAACTTCATCCCTGTAGGTTGCTTAAAGTCGACAAGTGAAATCAACCTGAACTCACTATATTGCATCAAAACTTTACTCGGAAATGAACCTACATGTATAGCTTTACAGTGGAATACAAAAATACAACTTAACTTAAAATTAGCAGCTCCATATAATGTTCATATACATGTAAAGTAATACCAGTCTTTTATATTAAGACTATAATCAAATAAAACGACTGAACCTCATCATAAGGAACACAAAAATAGAATTTTGTAAATCTATCTCTATTAATTAAATACAAATCTTGCAATGTTTATTTCAAGTATAAGTTATCCTAACTGTTCTAGCTTATACCTGTTAAATTTTCATTCAACTCTTAAAATGGTTCTTATCTTGCTGTACTTCTACTACATTTGTGTTGTGCTACTGTAAACTAAAGATTATGTTACTTATACCTCTGCAAAAAAATGTGTAATCTGCATATATGGGAAACTGTTGGGATAAATGTCTCCTTTTAGCTTTTATGTACCACTGTACATATTATGGTAGTCAGAATTTCAGTGGACTTCATAAGAAAGAAAATGTTCCTAATAGAAGCAGTGTTCATCTCAATTTGTTGTTTTGCTCTGTTGAAGTTTATTTCAAATATGTAATACATAACTATTTATTATAAAATGATTTTACCAGAGAATGAATTCAGCCACCTAAAGGGTATCAATAACCAACCATCAGAACCTCTGCAAATTTGACCAAAAGATTTTTTATTTTCCTGTATTTCACTCTTCTTTTTACTCAGCTACGTTTCAGTTCTACATTCATCCAATAGGCCATTTCCGAGTTGTATTTTGCCTCTGTCAAAACGAGTCTAAATGCGAAACCATTCATATGATTTGCACCAAACTCATTTTTATATGAAAGGTTTCACACAAAGACTCGTTTTGAAACAGAGGCACAAGGATACATTAATCCATGAGCTGCTCACAGGAGCCTTTGATTCTAAGATGAAATCATACGGTGACAGAGCTTTTTTCATTTGCGCACCAAAGCTGTGGAATGACCTGCCATTACATTTAAGGAAGTGTGCCTCTTTTAATGCTTTTAAAAGTAACTTGAAGACGTTTTTATTTAAGTATGCACTTTGCTTATGATGGTTTAAATTTATTTAGTAATAATTTTTAATTGTTAATTTAAATTGTTACCTTAATTAAGGTTTGTAAAGCGCCTGAGAACATTTGGATTTTGTCGCTATATAAATTGTATTTTATTATTATTATTATTGTTGTTGTTGTTGTTATTATTGTTATTAACACTTGTTTGTTTTAGTTTCAGTGACTGTTATCCAGCAGCAGCCAGACCTCTACAAGAAAGCCCTGATACTTTACTGCCTGCAAACAACCTATGAAAGGGCACAAAACTAGTAACTAATTGTCCAGGAAATTAGTTACCAGCAGAATGATGAACTAGTCTGAATGCATCAGAATGGGGAAAAGTTTTCTGAGCTTTTTTAACCATCATATGGAAATCACTTGTCAATTTTTGTCTGAGCATTTTGATGTCCGAGTCACTGTATGTAAATTATAGTGTGAAATTAGCAAGAGTTTGGAATGAAAATTTGTTGTAAGAGTTGTTTTGTGACATACAGAACAGATGAGGTAAGAGTAATCAGCTGAAGCACTGAGAAGGTTGCTAACTGTTTCTAGGGTCTTGATTATTCTGGATAGCACACAAACTGAATCTGGCAATACTGTTTTTATAGACATTAAACTAATTGAAATGTCAAAATGTCAAATGTTTGTTTATAGTGGTCATGCACTTAGCTACACCTAGCTAGTTCACAGGCATGCCACTCAAACTGAAGGAAACAAATGTTTCCAATGAACATAACAGGCTTAAAAATCCCAACTGGCGGGAGGCAGACCAGTTGGCTATTTACAAGCATGACTGAGGAGTTGAACTAAGGTCCACTGAGAAACAACTCCAGCTTAGTGGTCAGAGCGGGACTTGAACCTGCAACCTCCGGATTTCAAGTCCGGCGCCCTGACCACTCGGCCACGCTGCCTCCCTATAATACTTCTGTAATACTTCTCCTGTAATACTTCTGCCTCTAATGTTATTTACAAGAGCCCAACATGATGGGCACCCTTGGAGATCTTGCATAGAAGACAATACATGCCATGTCTTCATTAGCAGGGATTTTAACATGATTATTGTATAATCATGTGTCAGACTCTTTCAAAGGCCCTGCTTTTAAAAAGTTCACTGTTTACTTTCAGCCTCAAATTTATGTTTGTCATGCCCAATCACCACTATCATTATCATGGTCATCATCATCATCATCCTTGCTGTCTCCTTCTCAAACTCATTAATTCATTAGTTTGATAGCCAATAAAAATGGCTAAATTCATCATATGCTTAAGTTTTGATACCCAATGAAAACCTAGATGAAAGCCACACGTGTTTTGGATATTGTATCCAAACCACACATTGTTTTCATCTGATTCCTCAATGGATATCAAGATTCACGCATCAAAACAAAAGATATTAAACATAAGAACAGAATTTAAAAATTAGCATCCTTGGGAACTTGCACTTTTATAATAAAATAATTTTCTCAATAAAACTCAGGAATTGGAAATTGAAACTGTTTTAAATACACATAGCCTCCGACACTAAAGACTGTTCCATAAACAGTTTTCGGTGGATATTTCTTTACCTACTTTTGGCTCCAATTCAATGACAAATTTGCGTTGTCAACAATTCAGACTCAAGCATAACGATTTTGTTAATATGTAAGTCTAGCGCTTCGAAACCTTATGTAAATCAGGTAATACCTGAACGAGCCTCACGAAGGAATGGATATTTTTTCTCTACTCAAGTAATTCGCTATTCGTTAAAATAGTCAACGCGTATTTGTTTTATACCTTGATGACAGGGAGTACGACTTTCTTGACTTAATTCTCTTCTTCGTAAACCATTTTTGGTTCCTACACCGTGCCGCTCCTTCCTCGCTCGTGGTTGGACGCTAATGAATCATGCATACAAATGCGTTCTTTCTGAAAAGGGGAAATATTTAACACTGCATAATTTCTTATTGTTACGTTTACGAAAACATGTCACTGCATAATTTGCTATTGTTTCATTTGAGAAGCCATATCAAAACTTCGTGCTTCGTGTTTCATCAGGGGTTCCAAACACCTTGAAAATAAAGCCTCGGCTGCGGCCTCTGCTTCATACTTTCGGTGTTTGGAACCCCTGATGAAACACTCGCACTCGTTTTTGATATATTACATCAAAGCCTCTTGGCTGCCCCACGGTTGTGGAATGCTGCCCATTCATATGAGACAGCCTGGTTTTTCTTTAGCTACTTTTAAGAAATGTCTGAAGACCTACCTTTTTAAAAAAGCGCTTTTTCAAATATTTTGTTATTTCATGTGATTTTTGTCTTAATTATCTTTTAATGTTTTCAATGTAATCATTGTTTTTTTAATACAGTCTTGTAAAGCGCCATAGAGCAGTTAGGATATGGCGCTATATAAATCTATTTATTATTCATTATTATTATTTATTATTTACATTGTTGTCTGGAGTCATTCCAACTGATCTTGCTAATCTTTTTGCCTCAGTCATTCCTTCCATTTCAGAACTGCCACAGGATAATCAGACAAGTTTGCCTTGTCATAACTCTTCATACTGTCGGTGCCAGATACCTTCTTGCTTTGATGCTCGGCAAAGTCGGGAGCATCCAGATTAATTCTAATTTCCTCTAGTCAAATAAAGTGAGAGACATTTCTGTGGAGATCACCAAAGCAGTAGTTGTGGTGGTTTCCAACCCATTGCCCATTTTTTTGCTCCAAAATGTCCGAACCACGCAGCTCAAGACAGCATTCTTGCTCCAGAAAGTTATCTCTCATATGACAGATGAGAATGACAGCGAACTGACGTGAAATCACAGTGCCCTGCTATGTTTCCCTTTTTGGGTGGCCTTCGTCAAGGCCTTCCATCAACATCTGCAGACAGTTGCGAACCTGTGTTAATTTAAGTTTCTGAGCCGATTGCCAGTTCTGCCTGTCACTCCTCTGGACATCGTTCAGTCCAAGACCACGAGAGGGAACATTTTGTATACCAACTGCCAGTGATTCATGTGGACTAAATAAGCCCCCAACATCAATACATGTGAAGCATGATCAAGTGGATTAAGAAGCTTCTTGTGGTTATGTATGTAGTCCTGATGACATGCATCTCTGATGGTATACCTGTTCTCTGTCTGAACCTTTCTGCAGGATGAACAAAACAAAGTTCCATATTAAGGCTAGGAGTGTATTTGTTGCCCACGAATACAGGATCTACCTATGGGAACTAGCAGGTAACTTCCTACACAACAGGACTCAGCTGAGAGAACAGTTTGGGAATGAACCAGTGTAAAGAAGCCAAACTAATGTAGGAAAATAACCCAAATGGTAAGAATTAGATCTTACAACGCTAATTAACAATGAGATTATGAGCTCGAGATTTCTATGGGTTGATAGTTGATGAGGCCGAAGGCCGAATTAACTATCACCCATAGAAATCGAGAGTGAATAATCTAATTGTTTTAATAAAAATAATACCAAACGAGTCATGTGTCGGTAAAAAAAATACCAATTTAATGTTCATTTGTTGCATATCATCCACGTCCACGTGATGAGGATGCCTGTATCACGCGCGCGGAATCTTATTGACAGCTTGCTTTGACAACCCATTCAGTAAAACGAGAACAGTGCCGTGATCGAACAGATGCAAAGCGAACGTTTAAATAAGCTCAAGTTCATGAAAAATATCTCGATCATCACTCAAAGTACACCAGACAGGCTGAAATTGTCCATCAATGACAGGGAAACTCTTAAAGGTCCTTTAACGGTAATTGTTTACGATGGACACCGTGCAATTGTGAAAACTGTATGGCTGTGGCTGAGCAAAGTTTTGGATTTGAACAATGTGCTGATTCAGATTGGGTGGCTGAAACTGCGGGGTTGTCAACTGCATGCGGTCTGCGTCAAAACCACTGGTTGAAGGACTAGCTAAAGCACTGGGAAGTGGACCGGATTCATCGTTTGAAGTATGGCTCTGGCCACTGACAAAATGGCTCAAAATATTGGAAATGTTCTCTTTTTGCTGGAAAGATGCCCGCACATTGTATGATTCAATCAATTGATCTGATTTATGCCCAGTTACCGCTTTAATGTGTCTTGCTTCCACATTGTGGTCAGACAAAACAGTCACTGCAGTAGCTCTTACACAGTGATTTGTAAGATGGGGCTCAATACCAGCTTTTTGGCTCATCTTCTTCATCATACTGCTGAGCATGGACTGGCCGATTGGGGCATTACAAAACCACATGTCATCTTTACGAGGATCAAATTTGGCTGAAATGGCTCTGGGATGCTGGAAGAGATAGCTTAATTCTGGGTGTAAATGCCTTAGATAATTCTCCACAGTTTGGACAGGGCAGCGAGGGGAACCTTTCACCTCAAACATTTTACCATCAGACTCATCCCACCTTGATGGTTTTTCGTGGACAGCACTGCATGGAGCTCGTAGTATTGTCTTCCCTCCGGAGTTTGTCGAAGGCACAGCATCTGTTTCTCAAGTTTTCTTTGACTTTCTCTGCCACGTTTGCGGAAGTACAGTGTCACGTAAAACCATGCCATTCGTAGAAGCTGCGTAGAATTTGTTGTTGTTGCCTCGCCAAGCTGCTGGGATTCATACAATTTCTGGAGTTGCTCGCTTGTTATGGGAGCCTTGTGGACTACTGGACTAACTTGACCTCTTTTCACCATGTCTTTACAAACTGCATTTAGCGTTTCATTGGCCTTGTTGAACTCAGGGTCGCCAACTATGGACCACGGCTTGTTGTGAGGATTTTGGCGGAGATAGTGGTCAATGGCCGCTCTGATAGCTTTCAGCGACGAAACCTTAAAACGACTGCCATCTTTTTGGCAAATGGACATGTAAAACATTTGCAGACAATTATTTAACTCTGTTTTTGACTGCTCTTCGATTGCACAGGTAAATTTGTTTTGGGTTTCAAACCATTCTGAAACGAAAAAGCAATTGAAGTTTAATGAGGAAATCAGGAAAATGTTTCTTGTTTTTGATTTATCGCATTGAAACTGACAAGAAAATATCATTAATTTGTATCAGTTCTAAGCTTCTTACCGTTAAAAATTTTCATTCCATACTTTGTTGCCTGCCTAGTCTTCTCAGGAACTGAATTTTCCAGTAAAAGTTCTAAATCTTCCTGCGAAACTTCGCACAAGCGCGAAGACGTCGCCATTTTTGAAGAACACCTTCAACCACTGCACTCTAATGGCTGATAGTGTGCAGTAGCTAAGCCAATCAGATTATGGCATTTGCATTAGTATACTAGTAGATTTTTACTAATAAAAAATAGTTTGAAATTTAAAACTAAAAATCAACTTCATTGACTTTGTCATGTATGTAAAGCACCCAACAATGGGCTGGGCAAAAATTGCAACCCATTGATCAAAGGGTGGTTTTCAAAGCAAAAGGATCGAACCTTTAAAGTGAGAGACTAACAGAAGGCAGCCTGCCTGTTTTTGGATCCAGTCTGCCAGGACTTGGTTTGGTTTTTACTTTTGTATTTATTGGCAGCCAACCGCAAACTCCACCTGGCTGAATCCAGGGTGTTAAGTAACACAGTCGGGTTTTTTCCCACCTCTTTGATAGCCATTTTGTGGGAAGTAAGTAAGTAAGTAAGTAACTTTATTTCAACTCGGGTTGATGAGGCTGATTAGGCCCCTAGCAAATACATGCTAATATGCCGAGAAAAGTAAAATAAAAAAAAAATAGGCACTTAACACACTTGTCATCTCTGCACAGCAATGAAATTTGTTGGGTTCTGCAGGTATTGAGAGTTACATCTGCCACATTTGCACCTATCATATATACGTATAAAGAGAATGGCACACGTATAGGAACAATATTGTTTGAATGACATGAACATGGAACGGCATGACAACAGTAGTTGAAGAACGCAACGAACACTCACCATGAATTCACAAGTTGTATTCCTTCATAATGGTCCTGAAACTTCCTTTCAAAGTTAGCCTGGGTCTCTTGCCTTTTCTCATACTCAGAAACACACTCTTCACTTCATCCACTAGTGGAATAGTCCATGTGGCCCCATATTTGCTACTGGATGGTCACTCACACAACCCTGACGTAACCCATTGATTCCTGTGCCAACCGTAACTGGCCATGCAAAAAGCTACCCCCAATTTCTGGTGCCGGTCGTAACTGGCTGTAAAAATACATGTGACGATAATTGCTTTTCTCACACTCCCTGAAGATATTTTGGTCCTCCTATTGTTGTATTGTTGTTAAGGACAAATAAACCAGTAAGAATTGGCTTTCTGAGCGTATTTTTAGAGGACTCTAGGGGTCCTAGAAAGGTGGTTTTTCGTCTTAAAATGCGCTCGGAAAGCACAGGTAATCATGGTCCATTGCAGGCCAAATCTACAACCTTCCAAGGTCTTGTTTTCATTCCTAAAACGGAGACATTGCTTCTTTGGCATTTAATATAAAAAGGAAAAACATAAATCAATGTTTAGGTGGCCTCAGAATGGAAGATCAAGGTTAATGGAGCCCTCAAACCTTTCTGGTGAGTAATTTTTCCTTCCTTCAACAGCAGAAAAAACAAGATGATCAGTGCACTTTCAATTCAGTTTGGAATACAGATCACGGCTTTAAAGCAGCTGCCTGGTCTCAAGAAAACAAAAATGGTAATGAAGCGTATTGTTGAATTTAGCTTTTATCACGATTGGCAAAGCCATGGCCAGTAAAATAACTGCAAAACTTGTAGCGAAAAACTTAAAGGGAATAATTAATTCAAACATGTGTTCATGCAGCAAAGCATGCCTGTGATTGTGCTTTTAGATAAGTTTTTTTGTCTCATTTCACCTGAAAATGTATTGCTATTGATGTTCCTGTCACGTTTCTTTCATTTGGTTGCCTTTATTTGGGAATTTTAGGTTTTAAAAGTGAACAGTATTTTAACACGCTGGATTTCTGCATATTTAATTTACGGTAACCCGCCATGGTTTGTTTGTCTAGTGTATTCGCTTCCCTCAAATATATTTTATCGAGTCTTGTTCAGAGCTTTTGAGGAAAGAACTAAGTGGGCACTAAATTTATACGGTTGAAAAACGATTTATCTAAAAATAATCGGCTTGTTTTTGTCGTCTTTTTGAAGTACAACTTTCATCTTTCTTTCGCTGCACTGGATTATTTTGCTGGATGATGAAAAAATTATCTGATTTCTTCTTTTAAAGTGGTTTTTACATGTGTTTTCCACCTTTATTTTCTGGTATTTTCTTAAATGTTATCTGTTACAGTGGAAGAATGGAATTTCTGTTGTATTCGGTTTTGTTTTGTCCTCTAAACTCAAAAATTAACTCGTTTTTTGCATATTCAATTTTCTGGGCTTTTGTCGGGGGGCAAAGAAAAAACTATAATTTCTTGTTTTCTTACAAGTTATACACATCAAGTTGAGTTCTTCCAGTTGATAATTTTTAATATTTTGCCATTCATTTACTGAACTTTAAATAAAGGATGTCTTGAAACCTGATCTTGTGTCTATGGTTACTGTGCATATGGTTCGCTTGCTCTGAAATACCAGTATTCCAAAAAGGGCTGGGAAATTAGGGGTGGGTGACAGATAGTTTCAGATTGTTATTGTTGTGCACTATTTACAAGTTTGATGCAGAAGTCAATGGGTTAAACCTTGATTCACTACTATATGTCAAGAATGAATTTTATTACCAGAGTCATGAATCAATAAAATTGATATCTTTTAAACAAACAACATATCTTTTAAGCAAGTTCAGGCAATGGCACTTGGATGTGCCTGATACATGGTGATATTTCCCTGAGTAAAATGTTGACAGGAAAGTGAAATGGCTGTGTTGAAGTTAAAAATATTTTTAAAATATTCAAAGTGGTGGATTTAGCTGTGCAATGCTCTGCTGGCTTCCAGGAAAAATGTTTGCAAATTGCACAAAACTGCATGTCCCAGTTATTCAGGTTTCAGAACGTTTTGTGAACACGCCATCAATTCTTGTAAACACGCCATCAATTCTTGTAAACAACTTAAATCAATGAAAATCAATAAAATACAAAAAAGGACATGTTATCCAAATTGGTTGTCTAAGAATAAGCCAAAATTCTGTCTTGATTTAGTATGCCCACAAAAGTAGTAAGTCTGGGAGGCCATATTTTTATGATGGTGGAACAGAGAATTAACTCTGAAGTGTAAATTAAAGTCATCTCAGAGTCATCATTAATTTTAATTATTATGCAAATATTCCAATTTTCTCCTGCACAAGAAGGCACAACAAAGCCCAAATGACAGTTAGAGCTGCTTACCTTCATTCCTTGCCATGAGATCAAGAGGTTGACACTAGACCCAGTTTTGCCTCTCTCCAAAAGTCACAAAAAGACACTATTTTTAGTTTCGCCAAGGTAAAAAATCTCAAATTTTAACATTTGAGCAGAAAATAGCCAATTCTATGAATACAGCCATTGCCAGATCTACAGTTCCATGAGCCATTGTGCTATGAGCTACGCCACAAAAGGCGGGTTGTTGTTCCCAAGTGTAAAACAGAACGTAGTGGCAAACTTGATTGCCCCGTTAAAGAAATGTTATATATTCGCATGCGTAAACCAACAATAAACGTGCAAACGGATTCCATCCGTGGCAAGGTGTTTGTCTGGGCCGTTTATTTTCATTTATGCTTTTCTTGTACCTTACCTTTTTTTGCATGCTTTTTAACTAGTCTCTTGATAATGGAGTCGTGATGTCCCTGAAACACCAAGCAATAAATTTTCCTGGTTTTTTATATGCCTTTGCTTCAGCACATTTCTATTGATTAAATGTTTTAAGAATAGTTTTTTAATGTGATCCTGTTTCATCAATAATGAAAGTTAGCGTTCTTATCTTATCTTTTAGGCCTTTCTTCCTAATAGGCAGTTTGTTGTTCCTAAATGTAAAACAGTACATGTTAAGAATAGTTTTTAAGGCGATCTTGTTTCATCATTAATGGAAGGTAGGGTTCTTATCTATTAGGCTTCCATTACTAATTTAATATTATTTTATTATCATAGTTTTATACATTTCTTTACATATTGTAAATAGGCAATTCAGCTTTATAAGCTGCAAGTTTTTTTTACAAATACACTGTCTATCTACCTAGTCTGCACCTTATCAAGTTCGCAGTTCCTTTGTTGACTTGCTCTTCATTCGTAGATGAGTGACCAACACCGTTCATACATTTTCTGGTTAACTTCTTCTTTTGTTTCCTCATTTTTGATCTTTTTCACATTTCTTGGATGGTACATTTCCTAAATTTTGACATCTTATAGACTAAAGATGATGCAATAACTTAATGGCAAGAATACACTCTCAGCTCACTAGACAGATTTCAGGTCAGTTGGTTCATTCTTTGATTACAGTTGGTGAATGAGACTCTTTTTCTTCTCCCATTTGCCCTGTGGTAAAAGGCATCTTTTGTTTCGGTTTCTCATGTCAAATGTGTTATTTTGCCATGCCAGGCAAGCAAATTCAAGTTGATGTCAGTCTGAGTACAAATCTAGTGACTCCTAGTTGTGTGCAGTAATTTTTTAATTTTCTCAGTTCTTTTGAGACCATGATAGAATAACTTAAAGTTTGTGAAGTCACGCATTGTTGATAATATTAAATAATAACTTTGTTTAAATGTCGGGAGTATTTAGCACTGAAGTGCAAATTGGGGCCAATGTAAATAACTAACTAAACATTGCAAATTGAACTTAAACTATTAAGAATCCCAACTGGTGGGAGGCTAACCAGTTGGCTATTTACACAACATGGCCGAGGAGTTGAACTCAGGACTACCGAGAACAAATCCAGTTAGTAGTAGGATGGAGGATTGATCATGATCAAGTCTATCGTTTCACCTACATAATGAGAACTGTTTGTTGTCTTTGTAGATGTGAAACATTTTACCGCTTCTAAATGGTGACTTTCGGCATGCCATGCATTTCTATGGAGAACCGCAATCATTGCCTAATGAGGACAACTGAGTTGATCGTGTGCAAAAAACAAATAATGCCTTTTTCAGTTCCCTGCCATTTGTGTGTAAAGAAGTTTGAAACAAGTGTTTCACTGAAAAAACATTTTGCTTTGAAACACAGAGAAAGTAATCCTGACATTGTGCAATTTTTGGACAAAATTGAATAGTCAGTGTGAACAGCCAAAAGCAGCGGCACTCAAAGAAGAAACTGAAGATTATTGCAAATGGCTTACGGTCCATGTGGAGCAAATTAATGATTACTGGTAGCTGATCACCCAGGTAACTGATTTACTCAGCAATGCAACATGCATTTGTGTGGCTTGAACTTGCAATTAACTTTTTTCTCTCTCTTCTCCAAAGGGAAATGCTGCCGGGCTGACTGCCTTCAAGTACTGCAAAAGTACTTCATGCACATTCTTTGTCGTTTAGGAAACCCTATGCTGGACAGTATATGTGATGCTAAACACCTCCATCAGCCAACTTTTAAGAGAAAGGTGTTGTGTTTCTCATACAAAATTTTCAACAAGGAAACTTTTGAGCGAGTGCTGGGGGGCAAGACATGCTGCAGTTTTGGCCAAGGGCATTATTTAGAAACAGCGACGAAGTGCCTGACCTGTCAGAGATTCCAGCAGAAAGAGGTATTGGCTAATGCAAGAGCCAGAAAGCAGGACAGGAGAGCGACAAGCTGTTCATTGCTAGAAATTGGTCCAGGTGAAGGACTCTGTATGAGAGGTAGAATTGATATGGTGGCCGAGTCTTTATTCATGGTGCTCAGAGTATGGCAAACTTACTTTTTGCTTTTTTGGGACAAAGATGTCATTGTAGTTACATTGATTTAACTACTGATCAGTTCATTAGTAGTTATATGTGGAAGGTCTTTTAGGAGATCTCTTGCATTCGCTCCATGTTTGAATTTTGTTCTCTAACCATTGTAATTAAATGAAATATGTAAAGGGCATCTCTGGAAACCATCATAATTATTGTTATTATTAATGTTCCTTAAGGGGGGGGGGGGGTCTACCTGAAAAATGTCTCATTTTTTAGACTCTTGTACTGGCCAGGGTTTAGTTCCAAACCACAGAGAACTATATATCACTGTGAAGGTCTTTAATCAAGGATCTTGAAAATTGACATTTTATGGATGTCCCGTATATGTGTCACGTGATACAGGCCAGTTAAGCAGCCAGCTGCTGTGCATGACTGATGTGTACTTGAGTAAAGATATCTCCTTTTTGACCACAAAAACTGTGTATTTTTGATTTTGTCTTGATAAATATGGACTGTTTATGGTAATAAGCGATGGAATTTCCCAAATGTTAAATCTGCACAAAACAGCAGTGGCATCAAGTTACAAGACAAAAATAGCGCAAAATTCAAACTTTCGATACCACATAATTTCTTAACTAAAAGTCCTAAGGCAAAATCCATCACTTATTACCATCAACACATGGAAAACTATCAGTCTTGAGAATTTCATCTCCATAGCTTAAATCTTTCTTGAAATATCTTTACTCAAAGGTTGAAAACCGACGTTTTGAGAAATGTGGCTTTAAAAACCAATAATAAAAAGAAATAGGTGTTTATTTAAAGTGTGTCTCAAACTAGTAGCAAACATCCATTTTCACAATTGTTTATGTTGTGGGAAGTAAATTAAAAGCCCCCAGGTTCATAACTGGATCCTCCTTCCATCTCCCGAAGGGTTTCTTCCCGCCTTGTACGTGCAAGCTGTAGGCCCTGGCGACCCTTTTTTTTCTTTTGCAGTAGCTTGGCTATCTGCCTTACGTACTCTCTTTCTATCTCTGATGTCAATTGACCTGCTTGTATTTGCCCCATGTGGAACAGAAAGCTTTTCCATAATTTTTTTCCTGATATCTGCTCCTTTATGGAAATGACAAGTAGCAGATGCAGCTGCACAACGCACAACTTTAGCACCATGGTGCTTGTGTTTAGGGCACCTAACCCAAACCATTGAGTTGATGCACTCATTTGGATTCTGCGTTGTTCCTCTAACACATCTTTCCAGAAGCTTGGAGTCACTGAGGGTAAGGAACATTGGTTTTAAGATTTCCAGAAATACCTCTGGCAAACAGTCATCCCCTTTGTAAGTTTTTGTACCAGTTGCCTGGTCTTGCTGCCACTTGCACCACGAGTTTTCACCCAGTGGACAAAACCGATGCTGTTTAGCTGGATCTTTTAACTTCACACTGTGGTGAAGTATTGCAATAATATTTTTTTTCATTGTATGTACAGCAACATCAACTTCCCTCTCTGATGAATTTGCTTTGGAGAGGGTATTCTGACGGATTGCCAAACCGTAGAACTTTTGCAGATGTTTAATTTTACCCTCAGTCAGTCGGCCTTGACCACCTATAGGCTTTCCATCTGCAAGCTTTCCTTTAGTTCTAGCTTTCAGATTCATAAGATGTTTTCCCATCCTCTTTTGAACATGGCCTACACAGTCCAGCTTCACCACCTTACAATCACTATAAATATTCTCTATAGTATTGAAGGCTTTGCTGTCACCATCAGATACCATCCACTTGTACTGGATGTTGTGGAGCTCAATTGATCTCTTCCATAGAACTTGGGCTCCCTCAGCTTCCATTGCTGGTGAGCTCCCTGTAAAGTTTATATCACAATCTCCATTTGCCACATGTTCTCTCCTCCATTCCTCAAACCTCTCATCGTCTCCCGTACACTGACTTTTTTTCAATGAACATTTTTGACATGCTTTTGATAGTACATGGTAGTCCAGGACCTCACCTGTGTCCACTGAAACAACAAAAACTACTCCAGTCAATGAGGTAAAACCCCTTTTGGCCCATGTGCCATCAAAACTGACTTCTGCATCTACAACATCTCCAGTATCGGGCCCTCCAGTTTCTTCCAAAATCATATTTCGGAGCTTCTGGCCTGCACTGATTAGTTCTTCCTTTGTTACTTTTTCTAATACATCCAAAATAGTCTCAACTTGTTTGTAATAAGCTTGCTTGGAAAGGCATGGCATGTTCATAATACTACAGAATGATGAGAGCCCCTCATAGCCAGAACCAGTCTCAAGTGAATGGAAGACAGCCCTTCTGTTTACATCAAATGACTTGCCTCGTGAGGAGATATTATTTGAGGTTTGGAATGAGGTGCTTCCATCACAACCATCACAGGATATGGAAAGATCAGACTTTAATCCTGCACGTCCACTAGTCTCCTCAATAATTAAATTGCCTAAAATGAAATAAAGCGTTTCAGAAAAACGAAAACATACTTCCAGTAGCTATGCTATAGTTATGCAAGCAACCAAATATTTTGAATGCCATATAAGCTTAATAAATAAATAATATTATGTACATCATTCACCTAAGCCACATGAAAGCATTTAAGTATTTTGAGTGCAATTCTTCAAATTTACAATTAAACAGTCTACTTTAACTTTGAAAGGATTTGGTGAAAGTTATCAAACCAAACAAGTTATATTCGTTTCCTCACCTTTGTTGACATGAGTGTATATTGGAAAGGACTGAAGACAAGTTTTTTAAATCGATCAGTCTGTAACCATCCTCCAATATTTGCAATTTTGTTTCTTTTTCCGAGGTATCAGAACTCTCATCTTCTGAAATATATAGCTTCATTTTCTTTCTAGAAGCACTTTGAGGTTGCTCAAGCTCCGTGTCAGAATCTTCACTGTGACTTGCATCGAGTGACTGTTCCCGAGACGTTCCTGGTTTCGATCGAGCGATTTCATCATCTTTTAACACTGATTCTTCCACAGATTTTGCGTGTGGGGGAATTCCTAGGAACCCTTTTCCTTTTCTCTTCTTTCTGTAACGACTCCGATGCTTTTCTCCAGTCATAATCCACTAAACAATTACCTTGATATGTAAATAAAGTTTTTCTCTCCTCGGGCTCACACAGCCACAGTTTTTCAGACCACAATGCAACTGGGCTATAGTAGGTTGTTGTGTAAGAGATCACAAAGTATCCCCTGTTGAATCTGAGGTCCATTTCAAGCATTCCTCGGCAAAACAGGGCGATAAACAAGAAAAAAACAACAGTTTATCATTTCGTTACCATGGCAACGTGTTTGTCGCTAAGCACCTCGTCCAATAAAATGCCTCGCTGTCGTTTAATTTGTGAAAATCATACAAAAATTCACCTTTCTCTGGAAATATAAATAGTAAAAGATGTCTTTTCCGTGAAAAGAAAATTTTCCATTTTTCCACCAAATTTCAGGTAGACCCCCGCCTTAAAAATTTACTAACAAATGTACGGATTGCCGGACACTTCTTGTCCGGAAATCCATACATTTCTTAGCAAATTTTTGAGTTTTTGAATGGCTGTATCTTGTTCAATATTGGCCCAACTGACACGAAACTTGAGGATTTTGTAAAGCTCGGTGTGCTCTTTTAGAATGTAAGGGTCTTGTGTTGTTAATCCCATAGTACACGGACTCATTCCGAGGCCCTCACGGTATGAAATCCGGCAATGCTAGCATACATATAGAGCACTAATGTTCATACCATATATGGTATATTCATCAACTTAAGGCACTCCGCTTCACTTGTACGTACTCCCCTTGACTTGTACGTACTCACATTCACTTGCACGTGCTCAACTTCACTTGCACGCACTCCGCTTCATTTGCACGCACTCCGCTTCACTTGCACGCACTCAGATTCACTTGCACTCACTCCGCTTCACTTGCACGCACTCCACTTCACTTGCACGCACTAGGCTTCACTTACACGCACTCCAATTCAATTGCACGAACTCAGCGTCACTTGCACGCAACCCGCTTCACTTGCACGCACTCAGCTTCACCTGCACGCACTTAGCGTCACTTACACGCACTCAGCTTTACTTGTACGCACTCAGCTTTACTTGTACGCACTCAGCTTCACTTGTACGCACTCAGCTTTACTCGTACGCACTCAGCTTCACTTGCACGCGCTCAGCTTCACCTATACGCACTCAGCTACACTTGTACGCACTCACCTTCTTTTACACGCACTCAGCTTCACCTGTACGCACTCAGCTTCACTTGTACGCACTCACCTTCACTTGCTCGCACTCAACTTCACTTGTACGCACTCAGCTTCACTTATACGCACTCAACTTGACTTGTACGCACTCAACTTCACTTGTACGCACTCAGCTTCACTTGTACGCACTCAGCTTCACTTACACGCACTCAGCTTCACTTGCATGCACTCAGCTTCACTTGCACGCGCTCAGTTTCACCTGCACGCATTCAGCTACACTTGTACGCACTCACCTTCTCTTACACGCACTCAGCTTCACCTGTACGCACTCAGCTTCACTTGTACGCACTCACCTTCACTTACAGGCACTCAACTTCACTTGTACGCACTCAGCTTCTCTTGTACGCACTCACCTTCACTTGCTCGCACTCAACTTCACTTGTACGCACTCAGCTTCACTTGAACGCACTCAGCTTCACTTGTACACACTCATCTTCACATGCATACACTCACATTCATTATACACTCTCCTTAACTTGTAATCACTCTCTTTCACTTCACTTTACTCGGTTTCTCTTTACTTCGTTTTTCGTTACTTTTTTCTCTGTTTAGTAACATCCCGAATTTACGTCTTGTTTTTATATTCCGCGCGCATTTTTCAGTGTCACTTGGTTTAGTAAATTCGGGCGATTTTTTTGTCACTTTCTCTATTAAAAAGCTAGCCAACATTTGAAAAGGATAAAGATCGAATTTTAAAGCACAGCCACTGCTCTTATCTTTGATTACTACACCAGTAAATAGCCTCAGTTTGTCGGTAAGGTCATTTTTTAATTTTTTACATGTGAGTACTATTAGACCTCATCTCTCGATAACCTGGCTGAAATTTTCCCATATGAACAGATGACAATCGATCGATCAATTAATCAATCCTTAAACTTTACTTAAGTGTCTTTTAAAACTTTTAGTCAGCTCGTAGGCCGACTAATTGGGACACTCCCATGGGGGTGCGTTTCCCACAGAAAATCCAAGATTGGATTATTAAATCTGAAAGAATCCGAAAACGGATTTTGCGTTTCTTCACAGAACGAATCAATCCAAGACCTCTCGGATCATGTTGCGTCAAAGGAACTGAAGACTCCACTTCCCCAGTGGATTCTTCGGTTCCTTTCCCTTCCTTGGCCAGTAACGCTAACCCAGGCCTAGCTAGCCTGCGGTTTCCTTCCTTTTATTTTAGCGCAGACAAAATAATAGTTTAATTACTTATTACCAGTGATGCTACGTAAAAGATATACTGAAGTTTCATTTCGCCAATCTTTGAAAAGGTTATTTGCCATCGGATTCCCATACAAACACTGTATTTTCTGACCGCTTTGCCTACCCGTCAAGATGGCGCCGAAAACCGCGATGAGGCCCATTCTGGTAAGCCTTGTGCTGTGATTGCATTTGCTTCATTTTGAAGACAAAACACCGAAACTTTGACAGGTGAAATAACACAGGAAATAATCATGGAAATGTGCCCTTTGAACAGCCAATCAGGATTCTACAAGTTTACCCGGTTTTATCGAGTTTAGTACTGTACCATTCTATTTGTCAGTTATGAGCTCGGTGTAAATTGGAAGAGTGTGCCAGACTTAATGGCATTTTTTCGGGTACTCAAGCTTGAAGACAAGATGGCAGAGGCGGAAGCCAAAAGGGCGATCAGGCAAATACCCACGCCGTAGAAGTGGATGCCAATAAGCTCATATGGAAAAATGGAGAGCTAGGTTTCGAATATTTTTAAAAAGTTAAACCAGTGAGCAGCACTTCTGCAAACTACTTGAGTTGTAAAACTTTTTTATTTTCTCCTAC
>JAHPZR010004658.1:52500-57500 GCA_019787425.1 Platygyra sinensis
CACCCGCAGACAAAAAATCCTAGGTACGGCTCTGTATTGTTGATAAATAAATCAAAACAAAAAAAATTGAAGTTTTGTCCAGTTTTCCGATGTGAGAGAATGAATACAGCAAAGCAAAAGGATGGATTGACTTCTTTTCTTATGTTGAGTGTTTTAGAAGCGAAGATATTTCAATATGGTTTTCTAGAAGAACATAAGGTGTGCATAAATAACCATTATTGACCGTCAACGTAAAGAAATGAAGTCGCGATTATCGCAAGAAAGAAATGTTAGTTGCACTGTAAATTGTTAGTTCATTGGCGACCATATTGATCACAATTTTGAGCCTTGGGATGGCTATTAGAATACTATGGCTGGGTTAGGCCTGCATGTAGCCTTGTAAAAGTAAAGGGCTACATTGGCCCCATCACCATTTTTCTGGGGGCCCTTTCTGAATGCAACGTGGGATTCCCGCAATGGCGCGGTCTGGGGGAAACACTGTGTCATTATTTACATTATCATAGCTTAATCAATATAATTTATCCTATATATATAAAGCTTGCTTAGGACGATACAGACTTAAAAAGACTTAATGTCCTTAATAGCCCTAATACATTAAGAATATGCAATATCTCAACGGTATCAGATCAAAGACTGTCCACAGGGTAGTCAAACACATTGTTGTTGTATTGGTAATTTAAAAGCTTTTTATGACCAATATCTCTTTGCACCAGTTATGTCAGTCAATTTTGTCTTGTATTCATAGACTCTAAAAGGCCATCTTTTCACAGATTCACCTACTAGTGTTGAGCTGGCCTTGCCAAAGAACCTTGTGTTTCCCTTGTCTTTTTTTCAGAGTGAATTTGCTGGTCTTCGGGAAATGGCAAAGAATTTAGGGTGAGGTGATATCATTGAAGTACAGCTGAATAGGTCTGTTAATTTTTCAAATAAACAATGGCATTTTAAATAGTGACGAGTCACCTCTAATCTTTCAGTTATTGCTATTTGCACAGTTCAGACAACATTTACTGCACAGGATATCATCTCTTCCAGCTTTTTACTGTAAAAGGGATCTTTATGTTGGCGATGAAGATGGGTAACTTTTTAATTATTCAAGGTAGTTGGTTTCTGAGTTTCTGCACAAGCTAGCTGATGTGAGATGGAGAAACTGCTTTTTAAAAGGTTTGAGTTTGAATAAAAATGAATTTGTCTAATTCTTTTGCTTTTTCTTTGCTCGATACTCCAGAAAACTTCACTTAGTAACACCGAATGAATTTCTTTAGCTTGTTAGAGGAATGTATGGCTTAAAAGTCAAAACATTGGAGTGACTCGCCTGCAAACGGAACAAAGTCACTGTGTGCTGGTTTCCATGGCAATTTTTTACATGTACTAGGATTTTATGTTTTGATCAAAAGAAGTGTAGTGTATTTCTCACCATTAGCTGCAAGTAAATTGCCATATTGCCATCTCAAAAACGCATTTAGTTTATGCTGTCTGGGAGTTGAATTGCTACAAGTGAGAAGTTAGAAAAGTGGTTGAACATTTTAATTGGGAAATTTATGGCAGATTACTGTTTACTTACTCTTATCCTGTATTATAATCCATCAAATATTTTTGCTTGCGTGATTGGTCTAAATGCGTTGCATGATTGAATAATCCCTGGGGAATATTTGATTGATATTCGTTTAATTATTCTTGAAAACCGATGTGTTGCAAGAAATATTTGAAGGAAAATAAACACCATAGCTCCTGATGTAAAGGACATTTTGTTGTAGTTTACCTGAAGTGCAATACTAGGGTCATGTGACTTCAAAAAGCAGTGGATGTTTTTTGCGAACACGTGGAGATGTGTTATTAGTGTTTTTAGGGTGGTAATTCGTCTTAGAGATCACTTTCATTTATAAGTTCGAATAAATGGTTTAACTCAGAACCAGCTCCCCTGTGGTGTGAAAATAAGCTCAGATATTTGTCCTTGAACATGATCTGTTCCTTAAAGCTCTCGGAAAACTGTTTGCTTGTCAGAATAGATAACGTCCTCTGACAAAGATGCAAGCATATTTTCGCGGCAAATGGAGGCTATTGTATTTATAACAATCATTTTACTAGCTCTTGGTCCTTTAAAACATGACACAACAACAATCTCCCAATTTAATGCTAATATGCCTTCTATTTTAACTGTCTCAGCTTGGCATCGTTTACACACGTCAAGTAAACTTGTACATGCAGTGTCAAGATGGTTTGCTGCAGTATTGACTAAAGGCTGGTATTCACAAATGCATCATAAGCATAAGAGGAGATATGCAGACGTAATAAGATATTGATAATTTTGTCCCAATAAATTTATGCTAATTATCAACATCTTAGTGTATCTGCATATGTCATGAAAACCTGCCTTAGGTCTGTTTAAACAAATAACGACATCAACAACCAAGTCCCACATACAGCAAAATTGTATTTAAGTTCTAACAAGTTAAGGGTATGACTGTCAAAAACATAGGCACGCAAGGCGTGCAGGAGTTATTTTTTTGTTAACTGAAAGGTTTCGGAGATAGCAGGATTAAATCGATGACATGTAAAATGTTTTACTAAACAAACTACAGTAATCTGACACGTCTCCAAATTAATATAGATATCATCTTATTTTCTAACCGGCAATTTGATTCGTTCTTTGATGCTACCCACACCTTGATTGGTGTGACATGCGCACATGCATTTCTGCGACATGAAAAACAGTGTCAAGTTACCATTTGTAACTAAGAATAGCAAGCATCTCGTGAAAACAGGTGCTGACGATTTTGTTAGCGCTAATTGAATTTACTCCCTTGTGAAAAACAAAAGTGTCAAATTACAGTTTGTAACTAGAAAAACCAACACTATTGTAAACGTTAGAACTGTCTCAAATAAATAATAATGTTTAAATAGTCTCGTCTCCTCTAAAACATGTCCAACGAACTAGAAGCGACAATTCGTGACCTCTAATTGAATTTACTCTTTGTGAAAAACAATAACATCAAGTTCCCCTTTGTAACTAAAAATAACAAGAGGCTATAACTTGTTAGATTTAATTGAGTTCACTCCCATGTGAAAAACAAAAAGGGTCAAGTTACCATTTGTAACTAAAAATAGCAATATCTCGCTTTGTTTGTTCAAACATTTCATAGGAACAAGTGGTGACGATTCGTCACCTCTAATTAAATTTCCTCCCTTGTGAAAAACAGAAGTGTCAAGTTACTATTTCTAACTAAAAATAGCAAACATCTCGGGGAAACAAGTGCTCACGATTCATCACCTCTAATTGAATTTACTCCCTTATGAAAAACAAGGGTGTCAAATTACCCTTTGTAACTAAAAATAAAAAGATCTCGTTACATTTGCATACAAGAAAAAAAAACAATTGTCACTTCCACTTATTTTGTAAACGTTAAAACTGTTTCAAATCTAAATGTCTTTTGAACTAGAAGCGACGATTCGTGACCTCTAATTGAATTTACTCGTTGTGAAAAACAAAAGTATCAAGTTACCTTTTGTAACCTGAAATAAAATATCTCTTCCCATTTGTTAACCACTTCAAAACATAAAACTCATCTTGTTCATATAACTAGCCACCATTACACTGAAACAACCCAATGTATGTTATGTAACTGTCACAATCCCCTCCAAACCGGACTGAAAATCACAAACCGGCAACATACACGTCAGTCTTTATTATTCAATCACCAAAGCCCTTGTACTTCATACAACCATAGAACTCTCAAGACTTCATATTCCTCACTAAGGCCTGGTTTAAACGTCGCATTTTACACGCGCCGAATCGAATTGCCAAGTTAAATGCATGTAAAATGCGACGTCTAAATCAATTAAATGCGACATGTTTCAATTCGATGCGAGTCAGTCGAATATTCGACTTATCCAGTCGAATATTCGACTGAAGCTCGGTAGTTGATTTAAACGCCGCATTTTACATGTGCCGAATCGAATTGAAATTATGTAAGTAATTATGTTTGCTCGAATGGGAATTTAAAACACGTCGCTCACGCTCAGCAATTCTATTCGGCAAAATAATGCGATGTTTAAATCAAATCAGCCTAACGTATTCATTCGAGTCAACCAAAATTAGTATTTGATTCGGCGCATGTAAAATGCGACGTTTAAACCAGGCCTAAGCGTGATAAAGCGAAAACCCTGATAACATTGACGAGAAATGATCAAGTTTCACTTATTACGTATCTTCTCATCCTAGTAGTAACAAAATCCATTATAAATGTAAAATCGTCACAGAATTTCTTTTTGTTCTGTTGACGAAATTAATCGTAGTCTCTTCGCTTTTCTCGTTGAAACTTATCACTGAAACTGATCAATGGATGCTGAGATTAACGACTCGCCCTCGACTCTGCAGCAATATTTAGGTTTCACTACAACACGCAAATGATTGGAACCTGGTCACAACCTCTTCACATTTCCACTAGTGCATTCCGCCCCCTTAAATGTCTGGAATGGCATTAATCAATCCGAGCAATTTTGTAAAAGGAAATCGTTTGCCAACTTTTTGGCTTAAATTTTGATAAGATGTGAATTTATTTTCGCCGTTTAAAAGATCTTTAATTTTTTCGATCCCAACAGCGTGCCAGTCTTTGTAATAAATGGATTTTCCGGCAATAGTTATATTTTTGTTATTCCATAGTATTTCATCTCGAATTTGTAAATGGTTTTCTGGTATACATTCGCCTTTGATTTCGGACCATGCTTTCAGAGTATCTACATAAAACTCTGGCAGTCCATTGAGATCGAGCAAGTCAACATCATAATTACACTCGAAAATGAAAGTTCCCCCGACGTTTTCCAAATAAAAGGAAGGAATGGCCATCCAAGCTTCGCCTTTTCCATCAATCATTCTTTTTACCCAAGAGACTAGTAGAGAATTTTTTATGGATTCGTAATCTGGAAGGTCTAACCCTCCACTCTGTTTTGGCCCTATCATGCTTTCTCTTTTGATTTTGGCTGGCTTATTGTTCCAAACAAAT
>JAHPZR010004658.1:62500-67500 GCA_019787425.1 Platygyra sinensis
CACTCACTGTCCCAGTTAGGTGAGTTGCATGTAAAGGCGGGCTGTGTGTCTACCTTTCTAGCCGGGTAGCCCAGTTAGCCAGGGTACCCTTCCTCCATGTTAACAGGCCCTTAGATTCTCATAATCATAGCCCTTACTAGAAATAACGGTTACACAAATTATAACAGACAGGGAATTTTTGTTTGAGGACTTTTTACTTGTTCTCTTGTTTTTGGATTCAAAAGTTCACACAGTAATTTTTCACTTATTTGAAGAACTTGTTTTCTTTGATTAGTGGATTCCGAATTCAGGTTTTCCGTTTTTTCCGGTTCCGGATTCCGGATTTTAGGGTTGCTTCCCCGCCCAAACAACAAATGCGTCAAATGCGAATGAACATGAACCGCCAAACGAACGCAAAGGAAACGAAAGCCCGAATCCAACCCAAACCGAACAAACAGAAAACAGCTATGAAAACAGCTATGCTACATGACAGAAAAAATAAACGTCTGACCGCAGATTTACAGAGTAATATATCAAAACACTGTATTCTACTGTACACACGAATATCATCCAGGCCTCGCGGACATGATATCCTGATCCAACACAATTTCAAAATTTTATCGTTGTACCAACGATTGAAAACCGAAGAAGCAAAATCAAGGTTCTACATACCAACCAAGATATCAAAGTTTCCATCGAATCAACTTTATTTGAAAACATTCCAGCTCCTCTTCTTCATAAACTCGCTGAATTGAAGCGATCGATTCAGCAACCTTGTATCTGTTATTATGTAGTCGTGACGCATCGGAACCAGAAATCGTCTTTGTAGATATTCAAAAGCATCGAGAGTTTCCGTTTGGGCATTAACACGAAAAAATATTCCTGATATGGACTCTGAGCGTACTTGTAGAAGAGCAAAATCCATCGCTTTTGGGTGTTTACTTTGCGAAACGTTGTGAAACGTTACGAGTATGACGTCATAAGGTGATCTACTGCTGTTAAATTGCGGGCTCAACTGGAACCGGTTTCGGTTAATGGCGGACGAAAAATTCGTAAGTTTATAGCAGCTTTTTTCTACCTAAACTGTGATTATATTCAATTTTATTTGCATCGAAGAATGTTTTACGATTAAATTGGCTATTCTGTGCGAAAAAATGCGGAAAAAATTGATGTCGATTTTCGTCGAACTGGCACTTTAAAGAAAAGCTATGGAAACTTTTCTTGTATGTAGTTGTCTAAAAATGGCTCTTCGTTTCAATGACTTATTTATACCCCTGACATTAACTGTCGCAAATTTAAGCTGGATTTTGATGCCGTCTGTTGCAAGCTGTTGACTTAATTATGTGGACCTTCTCTATCCTTGTTCCAAAAGGATAAGTAAAAACTTAACAAACCTGACAAAATATGTACGAACACAAAGACATATATCCAAGTGAAGAATGATCATCGCAGTTAATTTTCCAATTTAAGCAATTGGAAAGAAGAAGCCTGAAAAAAATCAGGACTTCAACGGGATTCGAACCCGTGACCTCCGCGATACCGGTGCGATGCTCTACCAACTGAGCTATGAAGCCACACATTGGGAGCGAGGTCAATTTATTGAGTTCATATCACCCTGATTTTTTTCAGGCTTCTTCTTTCCAATTGCTTAAATTGGAAAATTAACTGCGATGATCATTCTTCACTTGCATCTACAACCGCAGTTCAAATATGAATTATTTCATATACTTCACATCATTTCATTCCTTACGGGTGATATGAACTCAATAAATTGACCTCGCTCCCAATGTGTGGCTTCATAGCTCAGTTGGTAGAGCATCGCACCGGTATCGCGGAGGTCACGGGTTCGAATCCCGTTGAAGTCCTGATTTTTTTTCAGGCTTCTTCTTTCCAATTGCTTAAATTGGAAAATTAACTGCGATGATCATTCTTCACTTGCATCTACAACCGCAGTTCAAATATGAATTATTTCATATACTTCACATCACAAAGACATATATCGTACGGAAAGCTAACGTCTCTTCCTGGAGAGTTAGCTCCAGTTTTCTAATATTACGACAACAGTTAACGTTACATTGAAAGTGACCGCTACAAACATACGTGTACAGCTTACCGTGCATTACTGCCTATTACCCCTCGACACTACGTGCATAAATCTTTTAGCGGAACGGCGCCTTAGGCATTTAGAATTCTGGCGTAAAATGGGAGGCTTTTTGTTTCTGGTCCCCGGTAGATCTGTCCGTTAATAATGAGTTTATCGACGTTGCTTGTACATTCTCTTTCTTAGCTTTTCTCAGCACGGGAAGGAGCTCCTTGCGAATGCTATCAATCTCCTTCGGATAATCCTCGGCGACGCCAATCTTTGTGCTTCGGTCGATGTTTTTGGCGTACTGGAATATGCGAGATTTATCTTTAGAGAAACTCAATTTAGCAATGCTTGGTCTTGGCTTCCCAGGATCGTATTCCTCCGAGCGACGCGTTGGTATGTGATGCACACACCACATCCGCGGCCTCTTCTTTCGGCATTTTAAGTTTATCAACAAGCAATTTTCTGAGGACCTTTTCGGTGTCGCTGAAGCTGCTTTCGGCTTCATTTTCTCTGACATTAAAAAACTTGATGTTCTTTCTTCACGACTGAGCTTGATGAAACGGCGCAGTAGTTGATCAACTTCTCTATCCGCTTTTATAACCTTTTCGGTTACTTCGCTCATTTCCTCTGCGGAGTTCGTTTGATTCCGTTTCAGAGCTTCGATCTCGTCGTTTGCCCACTTCAGCGCGGCTCGAAGACTCATGTTTTCCACTATCATCTTCTTTAACTCTTCCCTGAGCTCTTCTACAAGACGGACAATTGTTAGGAGAGAGTCAAGCATTTTGTTCACCTCTTTTTGCCACATAGTGGCGCCGCGATCTTGGAGAGTATCATCGTCAGTTTGTGAACCGTTCTCCTTTTGTCGCTTATTCCTTCTTCTTTCTTTATTGCTCGTCTTGGTAGCTCCTTCCTCGTCACCCATTGCAGTAATTGTGTCAGGAGGTTGCGTTAGTTGCTTACAGCGACGACATATTGCGGAGCGCTCGAGGACGCGTCCGCACTGGAGCACGTGTACGTTCCACGCGAAGTTGCTGCGAGGGCTCACGAGTGTCTGCAAAAGTTACAGGGTACCAAAGGCTCTGAGGTGGATAAGGAGGTGAACACGAGGCTTAGCGATTCCACTTCAAGTTCTGCAGAACTGATTGATAGCACAGAATCGAAAAGCGTGCCACCTAAGTGGGATGCCCCTCCGACAAACCGATTGCGATTTCAAAGAAGTCATCGTCGGGTGTTGAAATTTACGGCGGATGAGGACGAGTTTCTAAAGAAAGGGATTCATAAGCACGGATTCGGACAATGGAGAGAGATCCCGACTACCAATTTTAGGAAGGACGAATGGCGGATTCTTTGACGAAAAGGGCAGAACTGAAGCTCAAGGCTAAAGACTAGCAGATCGATGGATCAAACAATTTGCGGCGAGAACGGAACCCCATCCCTTCGCCCACCCCGTGCCCGCCCAAACAAAAAGAATAACAAAAGAATCTAATGCCAATTTTGTGTGAAATTCTGCTTTAATTCTTTGGACTTTGATAATATTTCAAGATTGCGTTTTGTGTTTTTTGTGTCTTTGATCTTTTGCTGGGCTTCTGGCTCTGCGAACGACATCTTTGCCTCTTCGTGCTGTGCATGCGCAGTAGCTCGTCTGAGATTGCGCAGCCATCCGGGATACTCGCAGGAACGTCTCCAGCTGGCAACGGAGCAGTGCTGGTTATCGGAGTGACGAACATGCTTTGGTCGTCGCTACTTTCAGCTACAGGAGACGGTTTGGTGTGCCCGCTTTGTGTTGGTCCTGCTGGCGAAGAATGCCAAGGCCAACACATGCCCTCCTCCGCTCCTCTATCGCCTCGACTGTGTTGTAGGCTCCGAGCGATTTAGGGTGGTTCTTGAGCTTGTCACAGAGTATTTCGATATGGGCCTTCATGCTAGCACTGAGATAGCAATCCCGAACGTGATGGGTTTTTTCGACACAATCGTGTAGCTCCTTTTCCGTTTCTCTCGACCACCTGCCCTAGAATGCTTTGTGTGTTTTGTCGCGTCGTTCCTGTTCCTGCCGCGCGTTTCGGTCATCAATGTATCTCTGCAACTCTCTTTCAGTTGGACTTGGCGTAGCTGAGTCGGGATTCGCTGGAAGCAATTCAGCACACTGGCTACTGACCCCCTTCTCTCGCAGCGCAGCCTTTCTTGTTTCATGTCGTTTCTTGGCGCGCTCACGTATCTCGAATCGCTTTCGCTTCTCCTCGCCAAGCATGTGTTTCAGCTGCCGGTGCCGAAGGCTATCTGGATGCAGACTTTTGAGCGAATCTCTCAAGGCAGCAAGTACATCATCCGCTGAGCCAGCCTCTACCGTGCTATCCCGTGATGTGTCCTCGTCACTCGAGTTGACCACCATGATCTTCTGCAGCAGGGGACTTAAAAGTGACAGTGACCTGATGGCCTCCTTGTCGTCTTCTTTCAAAGTGCCCTCCAGGCCTTCCAATGTGCGTTCTTCATCACTGTCGGTGTCGTCCTGTTCATTGTCAGTATCGCCCTCACGTTTGCTTTCTTGGCTGCCCACACAACGCATTCTATGGTATGCTTTCGCAGCCAAGCTGCTGCCCTTCTTTTCGGATTTGGAAGGCTCTTAATATGATACGTTCGCAGGCGTCTGTCCATGGCTGGTTGATGTGTGGCACCGAAGTCCAACTTGCGCTGTGCCGTTATTAGCATGAGGCATCTGTTCATGAATGGTTTTGCGGTTTGCAATTTGATGTCGTGGGCAGTATATCCTCCCTGTGTGAGGATCTTCCAATCCGAAATGTATAGGACACTCTCATCCGCTTTGTCGATGAAAATGGCTTCTGTAAAGGGTGTTATCATGGCTTTGTTGAACGCGCGTTGCTTTGTGACCATTGCAATGTTGCCATGGTGGACAAGCCCTTGGATAGGGAAGAAT
>JAHPZR010004658.1:72500-97500 GCA_019787425.1 Platygyra sinensis
ATACCACCGCTGTAAATCGTAGAAGAGAAGTATTTTGGATGTTAACATTTCGGTGAAATCCATAAAATCCGTCATTCTCGTCTCATAGCAGGAGTTTACATTTGCCGATACTTGCAGAGCTAGAGCCAGCGAAGTGAAGAGCTGTAATATACTTTAGCAAAGGCTAAAGGCTATCTATCTGTCTGTCTGTCTGTCTGTCTGTGTATCTATCGATCAGAGTACCCCATCCTCCATCCCCAAAATCTGGAATGCATCACCTGATGAAATGAAATACGAAAAATCCATAACAGCTTAAACGCAAATTAGAATCTCTCAATCTCTATTGGCTTTAGTAGTAATACACTTAACTTGTTTGATTAGCTTATTTGATATATTGATGTAAACTTGTAGACATATTTAAAAACGTAAAATGTAATTGTTTTCACGGCTTTTGTGAAGAACAAAAGTGCATTGTTTTTGTAATCTTTTGATCAAAATCACCGTGGGTAAATAAAGTTTTCCTATCCTATCCTATCCTATCCTATCCTATCCTATCCTATCTTATCCTATCCCATCCATCCAACTATCCATCCATCCATCCAACTATCCATCCGTCCATCCATCCATCCGTCCGTCCGTCCGTCCGTCCGCTCGTTCGTGCGTTCGTTCGCTCATTCCTTCGTTCATTCATTCGTTCGTTCGTTCACTCACTCATTCATTCGTTCGTTCGTTCATTCATTCATTCATTCATAACCGGTGTTGTGTTACAAATATTGCTGTATGGGAACCAGGAGCCCATAACGGTTTTTCTTTAAAAGTCAATTATTCTTATATTTTGTGACTAAAATCTACCCGCCCTGTCGCTGAGGCCGACCTAACTCCGGCGAGTTATAGTTTTGTGGGTTTCCACTGCCGAAATCGCGTTAGGTTTTTTTTTTTTCATAATTTTGATTTATGTAATAAAAGCTCAGCCTTATATCTCGTATTCAATAAAATTAATAGCTAATAATCTGGCCGAGTATAATTACAAAACAACTGAACAAACACGACTGTTTAATTTCAGGCCAAGGCTATTTGAAAGTGATTCTGAAAATGTACAGCCTCTATATAAACAACCAGTCTGCTATTGCGGCTTACGTGCGACTCTCAAGTGAGAAGATGCAGTATTCTGATAGCTACGTACAAAAACTAATGGAAGAGATTCTTTCTAGGACCAAAGGAAAAGAATGGGCGAAAGAATGTGCTTCCCTCCTGGCTATTGGTGGCTTCTGCTTCATATCGTCCAAAGTACACTTCCTTTTCCCGTGGAGAATGCGGCCAGGTCCTTGTATGTTTCCGTTGTATGCTACGAAACCACAGTTGGGTTGCTTAATTTTCCGTTTGATCCCAACATGTATGGATGCATTTCTACTAATTTTCGACATGGCTTTGAAGAACCAAAGATTGTCTAACTGCCCTGTAACCCAAAAGCGGCTTGGTTTCCAGCCAAGAGTGGTGATAAGCTTCCAACAGATTTTGAAGTTGAACCTGGTGTCGAAGGAAATGTCGAGGAGCGTCTATACTTCGGGCGTATGGCATATGGCTATGGCAGAGGTATACCATGTGCTGTTACTAGTTCTGGTAACTGTGGAAAGTGGGTACTGGGTAATTATCAAGACCTAAAAGGGATCTTCTAAAGAACACTGGTTTTGAGCTGATTCGAGCCAAGCGTGGTGATCCCGTTCCACCAAATGCCGTCATGACCGGCGTGTTACCGAGTGCCGGTCGGGTCACTGTTTGTGGGAAGAGTCGGTGGCAATATTCCCTGTTACATCACCCCTGAAGAAGGTAAAATTCGGTGTTTTGTTTACGGTGTGTAGGCGCAAAACTTTTCTGTCGAGAACGGAGAAATTATGGTGCTGACGTGTTAAATAATTTAGTACACCAAACCCACATCATGTAATTGTTTGTTTAGAGATTTTGTATGTATATTCGAACGTGGGAGGAGACTGTTGTCTTTTGAAGTACAACTTTACCAGGCGGTTCCTTAATTTTTCAAGGTTAGACTTAGCTATCTCAGCATTATGGTTTCTTTTCAGTTAAAAGCTGATCGGTAAATATCTTTTTTTTTTCATGGCTGACTGTAACATCGAGTTAACATTAAAATTAGAGTTGGTAAAGGAAGTGTTTGCAAGATATCCGCTAAATTAAAATCGTGATATCAGCAACAGGGTACTCGATGAAAATTAAAATAAGAATACGTCGCAAAACAATAAAGTTTAAAAAGCAACACAAGTTCCGTATGTATGATTTCTTGGGTTTGCCGAAAGGAAAATTCTAAAACGTATAAGGATATTGGATGGAAAAACGTAAATGCTTGTTATCCAGGCGCAATTAAAATAAGTTATAATTAAGTTAAGTTAAAATAGTTCGTAAATTTTTAGTCATAGTCTTTAAGTACTTGGTTATATAGTTTTTTAAGTATTTGAGGTTAATGTGCACGGCTCATTAGAAGACCATTTTTAGTGAAATGATCCCGTGGATAAATAAAGTTCTATTCTATTCTACAAAGTACAAAAGCAATCCCCCTTTCCCCTTCCCGTACCACTAAATGCCGTATTAACTTCTAGATAGCTCATGTGAACTGATGCCGGATTTTTAAACTACCGCTCATGGATAACTTGTGCCAGGAATTATAGATAAGCTTTAATTAAGCTCTTTCTGTCATAAATTATATCACAATTTTGTACCGCATTGACAGATCAGTGCTAGGCATATCCAAGATCAACAAATCAGTTTAGGGCGGAAAAATGGGAGGGCAAGAGAGCAAGCCAGCGATGAGATTACTTTTTTTGGGAAAGGGCAGCTTGATTCGAGAGTCTCCTAGTCCTGTATTAAGTTTTAAGCCTACAAATAGTTATTTTTAATGGTTGGGACCCGAATATGGCAATTTTTTTCTATACAAGGGATAGCAATACGATGATCGACTAGCTCGAGACAAAGTCCATCTAGCGGTCGAATACTCATTAGCTTATTACAACACTATAGCATGTTTGTGAGGGACATATTGAGATGATTTTCTTAACTATCATTTTTTAGAGGTTTGGTCTACTTTTCTCCTTTGATTTTAAATCTTAACTCAAGTTTTTACTCACTGGCATATCGTCAGTCATGGAGGAAACTGTAAATTTATTTAGCAACCAAACACGTAGGAAATCTTTGCTCACGTATTCGACTCGCAGCAAGACACAAATTAATGAATGGCATCATCTCTCCAAGACAAGCGCGACTCTTATGTCGCGACAGGGTATTTCTGGGTCGCTGAGGACATAAAATCAAAAAGACCGATGTCCTGCTTCAGAGTAGCCTGCGTAGCTTGGCGGTTTAAGCAATTTGAACACGAACACACAACAATTTTCTCAGTTGTCTTTCTCCCAGGCTCGTCGGGGCTTTGCCACTCCTTATCGCGGCTTTCCCGCTTTCCTAGCGCCGTCAAATTGCTTAAAACTGCCGAGCTACGTAGGCATCATGCTTCAGAGCTGGTCATATCTGGTCATAAGGCCATAAAACAATTAGCCTCCTATGCAGACGTTCTTAGGCTTGTCGCGCGTTCCTCCCCACGAACGTCTGCTCAATGGACAGGCCACTTCCGTTCACTGGCGGTTAGCCTTTGCTTTAAAAGAACCAATCATGTTCTGTTAATGTTGATATCTCTGTTGTTTGCCAGGCTGTTTACCATGTGCTTATGCATTGTTTAGACTCATTTACATTGCACGATATTTGCTTTCGAGGGGAAAAATGTGGAAAATAAGAATTTTTCCGTGAAATGTTGCTTACTTGCATTTAATATTGTGGCTCTGGGCCCGGTTGTTTTATTAGAACTATTTGTAAGTAGAGCCTATGTTGCTTCTTATTACGCATATCAATACCCACGTCAGGTTTTATCTTCGGAGACACCGTGCTTTACTTCTAGATAGCTACACGTTTCTGTAGAGAGGTTCTTATGTTTCTTCCATCAATTTGGTTAAGCTCATGTTTCTCGAGTTCCATGAATAGATTTATTGCTCCTTTTGTCCCTTCTGGCACCACATGATTAAAATGTAGCTGTTTACGTGCGAATCAGCTGACTGTTTTGCGTGTTGTATATCCCACTCTTTGACTTGGTTCAGGTAAGACCGTACCGGTCATCAGTGTCGATCTCATCAGTTGCCGGTACTAGTTCTAAAATGATATATACGTCTGCAGTTGCTGGTGCAACTCGTACGTAAGTGAGAATGTTGAACAGCGGCACAAATTTCTCGCGTTGAAGCATTGAGTCAAAGTCGGTCAAAGTCCAGCTTTCCACGGATAGGCCGAGAAGCTATGATTGACTAACCGCCAACGAACGGATGTGACCGGTCTGTTGAGCAGACGTTCGTGGGGAGGAACGGGTGACAAACCTAAGAACGTCTGCGTGGGAGGCTATTTAACAATTATTCCTCGAGCCCGAATGGGCTCTGAGTCAATAGCCCATGAGGCCGAAGGCCGACTGGGTTATTGACTCAGAGGCCATGAGGGCGAGAGGAATAATTGTTTTAGTAAAATCCAACTAGTTGGTTAAAAAACTATCGAGACAAAACATCTTTCGCTAGTTAAAGCGATTCAGCCGGCGCTTTTCGCTACTAGAGGGCTATAACAAATAGCCTACTAGTAGCTCAAACAATCAGAACGCAGCATTGATAATAGACCACTAGTTGGATTTTACTAAAAAACATTATAACCCACCCATTAATTTTTGATTGATTGTATTGCCTATTCTACGTCACGGGGTATAAATCTCTGGACAGTTATCACGCAATAACCCCCGCCCGAGTCGATATTTGTCCTCCCATTTCCGTCGGAGAGAAACATAGTCAGCACAAGAATTTCAACTTTTCTTTTCTCTTATTTAATATGGAAGGAAACCAAATTCGTGTTACTGAGTCTAGCGATGATGACATTAAAAAGCTGATGGCAAGTGCTGTTCCGGAAAGTACAAAAGTCACCAAAATACGCTGTCAATGTCTTTGAAGGTGGAGAAAGTCACGAGTAGACTTTTAATATTTAGTCCTACGTAAATTTAAACCGATTCATTTTGCAAAATAAAGATTTAATACAATGTGATAACTAACTATAAAATAAACCAACCGTTCACGGCCGACTTAAGCGTGGAGGAAGGAGGGAAAAATTCCAGTCGCACTTGAAATCATGGAGCCGGCAGATATTGTCAACCATGTTGAAACCTTTTTACGCAGAAGCCAGAAAATTAAGTGGAAGGAAAACCATACAGTCGCAACACTGGGCCGGGAAAGCCAATTCGTTCCGGGCTGGACAGATTTTTTTTTTCTGTTCCCTTCAAAGAAAGCCGTTTTCCATTATTCGGGATAAGTATTTAAGCCGGCAAACGAAACTCTTATACCTGCCAACTTTTTCTGAGATATAGGCGTGAGATTTTTATCCTGGGAGTGCTGAGATTTTTGAAGACGACACGATCATTTCCGAAGATTCCCGAAGAAGTCCGAAGTCTTCCGAATACGTCCGAAGTCTACCGAAGTTGAAGTTATCGAGAAAACGCTTAGCCACAAGGACCGACGTTAGCTGATAACATCAGCGCTATAGTTCTATAAACTTTGCTTTGTTTCTAACAACTTGAAGTTGAACTAGTAAAAGTAAAAGTCTGCAGCTCCCACAAGCGAACGAAGACGTCACATGTACGAAAACTCGGAAGTTAGCACATGCATTTTCCCGCCTTATGAGTGACGTAACAAATTTGCATACTGTGACGAAAGCGGAAACAGCCATCGCATTTCCCAGTCCCAGTCTTAGGACGCGCATAAACGCGAGCTCGCTCCCAATGCTTTTTCACTTCAAAAATCAGAGATCGCGAGGTAAGGTATTGTCATTTATTCATTTTACACATGGTTTTCGTTCCTTACATGCGTCTGAGTTAACATATTTTTGGAAATTGTGTCAAGCAAGACGCCAACAACTCACATTTTTCAATCAGGCGTGAGAAATTGGCCCGCAGGCGTGAGACTCGTGAGTTTTCAACCTGCAGGCGTGAGACTCACGCCTAAGGCGTGAGAGTTGGCAGGTATAAACTCTAGATCCATCACTGAAAGATGCGCGACAGGGATTGATTTCTCTCACAAAGCACAAGCGTCCAATTTGTAGCAAAGACCTTAAAGTTCTCTATGCAGCAAACCAGCTTGGTCTGAATGCTCCAGAAAGTTTTGCAAATTCGGCATGGTTTAACACCATTCTTTACTTCGGAAAGAGAGGCCGTGAAAACCAACGCGAGATGAAACCCGGTGACCTTTAGCTCAAAACAACGACAACCAGCTGAAGTACTTCACCTCAAACGAGAAAGCGACGCAAAATCAGTCCACCTTCAAGTGCTACAGATTTTAGACATTCTGTGTTTCACAGATGTAAATTAGAGACTGAAATACATTTCTTTCTAGTCAAGTTTATGAACAGTACGTCGGAATATACAGTGAACCAAAAGCGCCAAGTTTTCGAGTTTTTGATCCGAGGGGCGTTACGAGAATTAATTTCACATGACAGCTTGTCAAATTTGGTCCAATCACAGTGGAAATAAAGTTAGTTAAACCAATCAAATTTACTTTGCTCCCTCACGTCAATCGCGCGCATTCGCCATCAGATCACCAATGGCTTTTTTTACCATCAGTTTACGGGCGGTTTATTGCCAACTGAAAATTAATGGGAGGGTTATAAAATAAATAAACCCCTTTCTGGCTTGCTGGTATGTCGGCTGATAATGTCCTTGGCTGAGAGATTGTCCTCAAAATTTCACATTTGTCCTCGAAGCGAACTAAATGTTCATTTTTCGGACATTCTCTCAGCCGCAGACATTATCAGCCGACATACCAGCCGCCTGAAGGAGTTTATTTACTAAATAGTGTCCGTCAAAACTATCATTCGACACCTTTAATGGCCCCTTTTATGACAAGACTCCTGTGGTTTGCGCTCGTTGTATTTTGCGATCTCTTTCACAGAAGAGAAGCATAGCAAAACCAGCATTCTGACCAATTCTACCCCTTTTATTATTCCCCGACTTTCTGCTCTTCTGGCTCTTTCTGCTCTTCTGCTTGTTTAGTTATGGGTACAGAATATAGAAAAGTTAGACAGCAAGGACAGCCACAATACTTGGGAGAGAGTGACAAGAATGCTCAACGAGAGGCAGTAAATAAATTCTGTTTATCAGTGTCAAAGAAAAATGAAACATTTGCGAATACTGTGCAAAAAAAAGCAAGGACTGGAATCGACGGGAGTTGGGAGGACATCTCCGCAAAAGTCCCCACTTCGATGCGCTCGACGCGATTCTTGGGTGCAGGGATATCGTTACCTGCAACAAAGTACAACAAGCCGGCATGGAAACGGCAAACACAGGAGCTTCAAAATAAGGAGAATCCCCTCAAGAGCTGAGCTCAATTCCTTCCCCATCGCAGTTTGCTAACAGCTCGGTTTCAGACTGGGAAACCGCGAAATGCAAAGAGCGAAAGAACAAGAAAACGCCAGATAAAAAGCGCCGAACCGCCGATTCTGCCTCTGGAAGTAACGAGGACTCCTGCAAGCTGGCGATAAGAAAACTCACGGCAGACAGGGATCGCCTGGGAGTTTTAATAGAGAGCATGCAGCAAAGCCATGCTCCGGCAACAGCTGAGCATGATGGAGGGACTGTTGAGCTCGTTTAACAGATACATGGACCATAAGACCAAAAAGGATAAAGCTTGAATCAAGAACCCTGTGATTTGTGTGAACGATGCGAACCTTGGCCTTTATTCAGTTCCATTACTTGTTGCAGTTGACTCTTGTACGAACAGAATAGTTTTAAATTGAACAGAGGTGATCAGTAATTTTATGAGCAGCTCTATTGGAGTTATACGATAACAATATTAACAACCGCGAAACGCTTTTAATTTTTAGGAAAATGTCAAAATGTCAAATGTTTGTTTATAGTTAGTATTGCATTGCGCATCCCTACTGCGCACGATTTTCGCGTCATCAGCGCGCGCACATGAGCGCGTGCACGTGCAAAACGTAAGAGATTTTCTTCAAACTAATAAGCTCGATAACGGAATAAATTCTCCTTTTCTCTCAAACGAGCACGGTGACCCCCGATTTTTTTTACAGGTATTCGCTAAAAACAGTCTAATGAAGAGCATATTTGAAGAGGAAAAAAAGGTTGATAGTAGAACATGATTTTTTTTTGGAAAATGGCTCCCAGCTGGGTGTATTTTGGCCAAGGCGAGAACTTCAAGTTAACCACGGAACTGCCCGAAAAAGTGCAATATTCCCGGAACCAGGCAATCAAAAACGGCTTAAATGAAGCAATACTGCTTACGTCAATAAATGAAGCTTTACTTTCAAGACAAAACTATGTGCCTTTCAAGTAACCAAGATTTAATTCTGTTGAAGGTGATTAAAACTTTTAACTTAACGCGCAACCAGTAAAAATAGCCCATTTAAAGAGCCTGCTGACGCTTATAAACAAGCGCGGTGACTCCATTTTTTTTTATTGCCTTTTCATAATGTTCATATCATGAATGTTCATTACGACAAGTTTCAAAAAAAGTTTGATAGTAGAACAATTTCAAGGGAATTACCTTAAGTGATTTTAATTTTGATTCCTTTTGAATCGAGTGCCATAGCGAACAAAAAAAAACAACAACAACAACGTTTGCATATAAGGTAAAAAAAAAAAAGAAAAAAAGAAAAAGAAAAGAAAAACAGGTCATGGACCAGGAGTGCCATAGCCCATGATACATTGATAAGGGTAGACAATACACCTTTAACTCTCAAGTCAACTGGGCGGCGCGAATAAGGAACGATACATGAAAGGAAGAGATAAAAACTGAACCGGGAGACAGGGACTGAAAAGGGATGGGATTTTGGATTTTGCTTCCAATGAGAATCTACTGTATGCTTGGACTTTGCATACTTTTTGTCGTCATTAGCATTACTTTGTTAGTTTATAAAATAAAGCCGGATGATTTGGAAGAGTCCGTGCGCGAAGAAATGAATGAACCGGGGAATTTATTAGGTTAGTTATCTGCGTCGACCAAAACGATCAGAGAAATTAACGAGCAGAAAGTTCCAAGAAATCTGATCTACGCTATGATGGAACATGTCGATCCCAGTGGCCTAAAGAAAGATGCGGTATCTGGAAACTTAAGCGATTCCCCAAGGGTTCTTTAACCTCCAAGGTAAACGTCGATTAAGCGTATGACCAGCCTTTACTGACTGCACTCAGATATGTGAAAATTCACAGCTTTTACGCTTGTGGACGTTGCTTCTTTGTATGTTTAGAGGACATACAGTCATAGCTGACTGAGCATAGCATTTATTGCCTTGCTCTGGAACATCTGAAATATGGTTCTGTCCTCGTATACCGGTTCACTAGAGCCGATACAAAAGACCAAACAATACACAACAGCTAACCAATGACTCCTCAACAAAGAAATAACAACGGTTACTCCCTTGTGTAATGGTACACCAGGAGATCACCTGAAATATTGACGTTGTGTTCAAACATAACTGGTTGCCTGTAGTTGAGCACCATATTTGATTACAAACAAGTAGACGGTAAGGCTGTTGGTAGCGGCACTTCCCAGTGGCAAGATGACTGGATACTAAAAGGAGGCACTGATCTGCACATGTTTCTTGTTTATGTATAAAATGTATAGGTATACATGTTGGCTTTGTGGTTGGTAAGAAGGTTTACAGAAGAACACTTATCAGCATGCCACATTTTAAGAGATATTCCCAAATTCCCCATTATTTTAATCAGCCTTTATATAGATTAGTTTGAGCCTGAAACTGGCCATGGAAGCAAAAATGTGAGACGATGAAAGCATCTATAGGGGCATGGAGGTACATATAAAGTCATATAATAATACGCAGTTTAATGTTGAAGTTATGCTTTTGTTATACTTCCATGGTCTTTTTTTTGCAGTGCTCAAACTGGACAACGTTCTTGGATGGACATGATAAGTTGTGCGGTTTTCAAAACGCAACTTTTCCGTTGTTTATCTATGGAGGGTTGGATACATTCGCGTATGGACATCTAACAGCCATCCAAATATTACATGACTTTATATGAACCTTCATGCCCTGTAGATGTTTTCATCAGGGTCTCTGTAAAGCGCGGACCGGATGGCGGATGGTGGACAGAAAAATACGGATGATAAAATGCGGATGACAAAATGCGGATGGAAAATTACCAATGACACCATGCTGATAACAAATTCTCTATGAGGGAAAATTAACTTACGAAGTCTTCCTAAAAGTCCTATTTGTATAGGTAATCATACGGTTTCGAGTTCAATTTGGAGTTACTTTGCACGAGTGAGTTTTTCAAAAAGCTGAAACTGTACAAGCCGCTTCGGCGAGTGCAATTTCAGCTTTTTGAAAAACTCACAAGTCATAAAACAAATCGCGATAAGCCTTGTTCGAATAATAACAATTAGACCTTTATCGTCAGACTCGTTCTTCCTTCGCTACATAGAAGAAGGCAGGACTTTCGCTGTCTGTTAAACTTAGTGATGCTCTGCTACAATTAAGTTTACATGTTGGCCTCAAATAAACACGAGTAGGGTTGGGAAAATTCGAGACAGTTATGGAAACAAGAGTGTTTACATAGTGTTCTACTGCTTAATTGTAGCGATACTTAATTTAACAATGCCTCAAAGGCCGGTCAATCTAGCGGAAGTGGAAGTGCACGGGCAATGGAGTTTATTTAACAAATAAAGAAGCCTAAGCCGTGTATGTATTACACTGTGATTAAACACGACGGACGTTGAGATGTTCGGAAATTGTTGGAAGTTCAGGAAATGTTCGGACTGTTTTATCACAGTGTAATACACGGCTTAGGCTTCTTCATTTGATTTACGATATAGATTTTAAACGCGCAAAACAACAAAACACTCTTTTTTCGATGTTTTATACTCTGATAAAAGATAACGACTTTTTGACTAATCAAAGCGAGTGCAGGGTTAATCCATCTATATTATAAAATAATACAGCGATGACCTCCATGAGCGTTTTTCTGAAGAGCTTTTTACAAGCTAAATTAAAACATCGTGCGGTTTTCAAAGAAACTGAATTCTAGTGACAGAAGTGCTAAAAATAGCACTGCAAGTTCTTTGCCGAGAACCTCGTCAAAGTCTGCAAGAATTTTCAGACAAAATTAAATCAAAATTAAATTTGATTATCGGAAATATCTTTTCCTTCGTGTTTCAACTGACGAAAAGTCTGAATTTTTTACAATTGACACTATACCCCTCTCCATGCTCTCTTTTTCATACAAAGTAAACTTAACAGTTGAAGATGGCTGGCAATTTACTGAAGCTTGTCACGGCGTGGAATCTGGCAAAAACCCAACCTCGTTCCCAGGGTACTCTTAGAGAGAGGACCCTGGGAACGTGGTTGGCAAAAACCTACTTTGAATCTGTCCCAGGGACATTACACCATTTTGTAAAGCTTTTCCGGGACACGGGTTTTCTTGTACCGTTTAATGGTTTTGCTAGATCAAAACTAAATAAGTTATTATCTTACTACCTCAGAGATGGCATGTGTTAACACAATGAAGAAAACTGATGCAAAAAAGAACTAAATTAATCCATCAATGAGATAAAGGTTATTTTCACCACCAGCCATCAGAGAAAACAAAGATATCATTTTGCTTTCATGACTTTTCTACCTAAAGACTAAAAATAGAGTGCTGCCAGTTTATTAGCTTTACAAACGTAAACCCTCTTTAAATAGAGACTTTACTTTAATATAATTTACTGCCATCGTGATTGTAGTTAATTTCCTATCCAACGGAATTTGTCACCCAAAATTTCCCATGCTCATTTTGTCATCCGCATTTTTCCATCCGCATTTTATCATCCGCATTTTTCTATCCGCCATCCGCCATCCGCCATCCGCCGATATCCGGTCCGCACTTTACAGAGACCCTTTTCATCATGACATTTTTCCACGGTTTCTTTTTTTCAATGGCACCCCAAGCGAAAGTTTTTTTTACTTTTGCTCTATGGCACTCAACCCAAAAGGAATCAAAATTTGAATCACTCAACAAACTAAATTTATAAAAATTAATAACGAAAAATATATTTAAAAAAAGAATCATCACAATAATTAAATACCGCAGTAAACATAATAAATTAAGGTTACTATCAACCTTCAGGGGTGTCTCGCGTGCAAGCGATGTAGCGCGTCCGGTTTAAACTGTAGATATCTAAACCCCTATATCAAATTAAAGCTTATAGGACTGGCTATCAGACTAGACCAAAAATTTTGAAAACAAATGAATTGTCGAATTTTTCACGACTCCTAAATGCGAGTGCCTAAATCACCTTTTGAGCGTTACCGGTCAAAGCGAATTTTGTTTTTCGCTTATTTAATGTGTTCCTCCGTTTCCGGGGCCAAAGCCCTAAAAAACGTGTCTGCGATTTGCCATATTCAATTTCAGTGAAAAGTTACAGAACATTTTTGAAATAGGATTAAGAAAATGTGGATTGATCGTAAAAAAAATCGCTCTTCAAAAAGTATTTTGAAAAAAAAAAAAAATTCGGAGACACGTTTTTGTTGTTTATATATAAAACTAGCTACTGTCAAAATTTGAGAGCAATCGAAGAAATTCCCTTTGACTTGTAGCTCTTTAAAGTGTCCCCTTCTTGTGAAAAAATTGTTTCGAGAAAACAGCGCTGAAAATTTTTCCTGCTTCGCAAACAAACTCCGCCCACAAACACAGTCAACTGGGTTCTCAATCTCGTCCCCAGAGCCTTCGTTACCCTTGTCCAGCGGAACGGGAAAACGAACGACTCTGGGAAAAAGCATTTCGAATAACAGGATTCTTGTTATTTCCGGTCAAACTGCGCAGGCGTGAGGTTCTAATTCAAGATGGCGTCCAACTCCTCGGCTAACTTGGAAACTTTTAGATGGCTATCAAGTTTTCCTTAAAGAAGAAAGGTAAAGCCGAATGAGAATTGAAGAGGGAACAGTACAATGTCGTACGGGAAAACATGTTCCTAAAAACAGGACGGTGCTAGCGTTGTTGTCGATGTTTTGGCTTCGTCCCAAGACAAGTGCCAAGTGCTCCAGTGGCTTCGATCCTATACCACATCAAGATTCTACCGTGCTTGTTGTGCGTCTTCTAAGCGTAGTAGTGAGCGAGGGGCTATACATGTGTTGGAAGCGTTTTTTGGCAAGATTTCCGTATAACCCAATACATTTATTATGCATACAGTTCTATGTTTATATCAATATAGTGTGACAAAAATGCTTAAAAGAAAGGGGTTTAACAGTTTAGTCGTAGTTTATCTGGGTCTATAGTAGTACCGGTTATTTCTTATTATTGTTTTCAATAGCCATGTCATTACATTTAATGATTTAAATCATCCCTTTAATAACTGCATAGGAATTTAGTTACTGTTTGGTACAAAGTGTTCATGGATTTGACCTCATTGTCCAGCTAGTCCTATACATTTTTAAAGACAAATTCAAGTTGTTAATTTGTATTCAGTCAATTGGGCAGTGATAGCTGCAATTATTTATAAATATATTGATGTTTACATGTACCAGGGTTGCCACAGGTCATGAAATGGTCCTGGAAAAATTCTTCAAGGTCATGGAAAGGCCATGGAAGTTTACTTAGAGTCTGTAGAAATTGACATTTTGAAGAAAAGTCAGGGAAAATTGAAATAATTTACAATACAGCTGGAAGGCTGGAAGAAATCTTTGGGTTCAATTTGATCTCAATGAATTTATCACTTAATGAACAAGTGGAAGAAGCAGCCACTATTAGACCCGATATTTTGTATTTCTTTGGTCAGGGATAGTTTATTTTTATCAGGGAAATCTTGAAAATGGAGGCCTGTGGCAACCATGGGTACATGTATTTTTATGCACCAAATGAAATAGTTATTTTTTGTTAAATATTCCACTCAAAATCCAACTATTCGCCACACTGTACTCAAGCAAGTGACTTGATTTTCTTGATTAATTATTATTTATTTAAAGTGAAGAATTCATTATGTTCTTGAAAATATATATATACAGTCGAACCTCCTGTAAGCGACCGCCCAAAATGTCAAGCCTTGGTGGTCACATTCAGTCCACCATGTATATAGCATAGTGTCCAGTAATTTTCCTATATGCCCTATATTTATGGCTAATTATGCAGCATGTGCTAAAAATTGAAAATAGATTTATAGCCTCCAGATGCTGTTTCAGATGTAGATGTAGTATAAAGCTATTGGTGTCGTGACTTTGATGTTCAAAATTGACAAATAATATATTAGGGACAGTACACTTGTTTTATTATTTCTTTGTTCTCTGTTGCTTAGTGGTTTTCTGGTCGTAGCTCAGATGTACGTCTGTTTACATGTTGTTTAATGATTTTCTACACCACCTATTGTATCTAGTTTTAGAAAACAGTCCTAAGAAAGTACGCGCGCTGATTGGTTAAAAATCGTGTTTGTATAACTCGATGGAGACACAAAACTAGCGTGCGCTTGTTGACGTAGTGATGGCGCGAGCAAAGAGAATTTACATTTTGATATCCAAAGCTAACAAGTTGTTTTCCTTTTTCTCGTCGTGGTGTTTTCTAAAAGAAATAGAAAACATGTACTTCGTGTTTCTATCGAGTTATACAAACACTCGTGAAAGTTTGGGAGAACTCGAAAAAGCTGTGGAAACACTCGCCTGCGGCTCGTGTTCCCACAGCATTTCTCGTTCTCCCAAACTTCCACTCGTGTTTGTATAACTCGATAGAAACACGGTACATGTTTTCTATTTCTTAAATACAAATTAATGTAGTTCATGTGACTATATTGAGGTCAACAGATGATGTTATGCAAAACCCATTGAAAATAAACTAAATATCCAGACATGTCCTTGCACTGAATTCTTGCTCAATTACATGATTAAACTTGAAACTGGAAGATGCTTATGTCATGAAGTTGATGTTCATCAAAGAAAAGAAAGTTCAATTAAGGGGGAACTGTGGTTGATAAACCATATGAAAGATGAACAGATTTCTGTAGTTTAAACGTCAAATTGAGGGTGATCTGTCATTTGGAATTTCCCTAGGGATTTGTTTTGTTCGCTCCTATCTGCTGGTTTGATGTCGAAGTTTTGAAAACACAGCATAGCTAATGAGCAAGATGAAACTGTAGTAGTTCAGTTGCTACTGTTAAAACCAGGGAGTTCAAATTGATGAATTCAGTGTAGAATCTTGTTTCTGAGGGAATATTCAAATGTTAATTCGACAATTAATTCCCCATTGCCCTTCAGTTATTTTTCCTTTTTATACTTCAATGTTAAACAAACTGAAGTTGTTATCACAATGACAGCTAAGAAGAGTTATAATTTCAAAATCAAAATGACTATGTTGTTATGAATATGTAAATTTCTGTCAATGTTGCTGGACTAAAGCAGTTGATTGGCATAGCTTATAGCGTGTAGAGGCTATCTTTGTCCATTAAAGTAGTAGTGATTCTCCGATTTTGTTCCTAAATTTTTAAACAAGCATGGTGCTGGACACCCTGCATTTGCAAAGACTGGTGTCCTTACAAATTAGTTTTTCCCCCTCAGTGCCAGTACTTGCATTTACAGGGACTGCTACGAGAGACACAAGGTGTGAGATAAGCATTTTGGGGCTATCAAATCCAGTGGTCATTGAATGTAGTCCAAATATTTTTATGCTTACATACATGTAGCAAATTAAATTGCAGTCAGGGAAGAAAACATAATAATGACATTTTTGACCCAATTGTCACTGGTCTGAAAATATTAGAAAAGCTAAATGTGCCTCTCACCCAGATCTTTGGGAACTTAGAGGCCATCTTGGACTGCTTTCTGTGCTTTGCCAAAGGAATGGTTAAGAATAATTCTTCATTAAGCTGACCTCTCATGAAAAAACATTTTTCTAACCTTAATGATACACAATACCCCAGAGAGGACAGGTAAAGAATAATATGGTTGATGAACTGGTAAGTGGTACAATAACGTCAGGACCATGATGTTACATGGTTCTGTTTGCAACTGTGGCATTTAAAATTTGATTGCAATAACATCTATAGAATAATTCACATTATGCTGTCGTATAAAATGTAAGAATACTGGCAAGAAGCTGGGCAGACAGACAGAGTTGGACTACCAATCCAAGGAATGCAAACAAAAAAATATTTTGATTTTTATCACGATGTTCTCATCAATCATCACATCATTGCTGTGACTTTCACAGGGAACATTCTCAGTGAGAAAATTGTGAGCTAGAGCACTTAGGTTGGAACACTGTTTATTTGATCATGGCATTTCACATGCAACATATTCTCAACTTCATATGGATTGCTAATTAGCCAGCAGCAGCAGTGGCCTTCATCTCTACTGGAGACCAATAGAAAGCTCAAGATGACAAGTCTTCATTAGAATTACATACACAGATAAATATGCAGTCCATGTATTAAACAGACACATGCATTAATTAATTTCACAACATATTTCTCAGAATCTGTCATTAGATAATAGCAAGTTTGTTTCAATTCAGGAGTAAAATCTTGCATGTCATGGTCAGATGCTTTAATCATGCATCTGTCAATGCTTAGCCTGTGGCAAGGGAGAAGTGCAGGCATGGGGTGGGAATTTTGATATCCCCCAAAAAGTCAACTGCCCCCTCTCCCTAGAAAACATGATTGGTCAAATAACATAAAGATGTGAAACATATAAAAAAATTCCCAGCCCACAAGAGAGGTCATGTCAATCGTATCCACACCCCTTAACATTAATAGATAAAAAACAACAACCTGTACTTAGCAACCTCTGCTGACAATACATACTAGGACTTCCATATAGATTGGCTCTACAGGTCTTCATCAAAAGTTGGGTTCATTACCATTATAGTCCATTAACAAGAGACAAAACTTCTGGTTAAATCTAAAATCAAAAGCTTTATTTAATTTGAACTCGACAGTACATAAGCTTAAATCGCTGCATAGAAAATTAAAAACATTATGCCATCTTGTAACTTAACAAACCTCACAGTATCAAAGACCAGAATTTGTTTTTCTTAGCTTGATTCACCAGCTGGAAGTGCCCGAATTGATTCTGGAAGAATTGTTTGAAACCTTGCTGGCCGCGTGGGACTCCAGTGGCATTTCATAATTTTTAATTTCATACCTCGCTGTGGATTTCCGATCGATTGCTTTGTGATACACGTTCTTTTGCCGCAAAAAGGACTTTCCTCCGTCTTCTTGCCTCTCATGTGGCCTATATAGCTGGGTTTCCTTGTTCGGTGCGAGACCTCTGAGTCCTCAACTCTGAAAATTGCTTTCGATTTCAACAAATGGTAGACCGTCACTTTCACGAACACTAAGACCGGTTACTTCACAGTATAAAAATATACTCGAAAGGTTCTCTCTCTCAGATAAGCTCCAAACAAATCATTACGATTGCTGACGAAGCTGAAATTACTGCATCTACGAATATGTTGTTGATTTATATGTCGAAGCAAAGACTTTCCCGGTGTTTTGTACGCCATGTTCCCGCTGGAAGCAATCGTACCCAGAGCTTGCACATCCATGGCGCGCGGCTTGGAATTGGAAATCTGGGAACAAAATTATTGTTTAGCGATTGTTTATCAACTTCCGGTAAAACTGCGCACGCTCTGTCAATGGCCAATGAAATGCCGAGCTCAAACGGAGTTTCCCAGAGGTCTTCGTTTTCCCGTTCCGCTGGACAAGGGTAACGGAGGCTCTGGGGACGAGATTGCTAATTTATTCTGCTGTTTTTCACTTTGCCAGGCACCAAACAATAGCGTAGCTCCATATTTCTGTATGCACACAACCCACAATTTCTGGATTCGCTCCAACGAAGGGCTAACGCTCGAAACATCAGCTCCCTCTTACGGTGGCCAATTCACACTATCAACCCAGTTGATGAAACCAAATTATCTTAACTTCGGGAAAGTGAGCAATAGACATGACAGAAGTCATAAATTGATTGATCTTTGTGCCACTATAACAGCCAAACTCGTAACTGCAATCAGGCGTCCCTTTTTTTGCAGCAGAAAAGGAAAAAAATAGGGACACCTGATTGCAGGTTACCAAACTCGTGACACTTCCTACACAGAACTTGATCTTCAAATTCATTTCCTGTTTCCAAGCTTACCAGCTAATTTATCTTAGCCATGAATCTTGTTACTACCCATCGCTTTGTATGAGGGGTGATTACCGCCAAAAATTATGTTTGGAATTTTATTATGCTGTTTGCCAATGAGGTTTTTAATGTTTTCACTGTCATGTTCGCCAAAATGTCGCTGTTGTTTTGTTGCTTCTGTATTCAATTTGTCATTTCAAATTATGTTTGTGTTGTTCCGTATGGTGTTATGCCAAACTTTGATGCTATTGTTCGTGTTTCGAATTATGTTTTTCTTAATCCAGGTCTTCAGAGAGCTGAACTATCCATATCCATATTCTTCCTGTGGAAAGAAAATTTATGCTACTCTCAATGGCAGAGGTTGTGAGGAAATTATCCTCGAACATTTAGAACAACTTGCCTCGCCAAACTTGGATTGTGATAGCCAAGAATCACTTTTTTATCGCGTTAAAACTCTGTACAGTTAAGAGTGTGCGATAGGGCAATATTAATATGCTGTGGCTAAATGGCTTGTATCTGGTCAAGGTTTTCTAAACACTAAATGACTGGCAGTCTGGTATTTTTCTCAAATTTTAAGGAATCAAAGGAACCCACTCAATTCAAACTACAGCACCGCTCAAAAGTAAGTTGACAGTCCCTCGAGTATCGAGTTTCGAGGATCAAGTCTCTAGTATCGAGTTGCAAGTCGAGAAAGTTAATGAGCTTGTTGCTTGACTGATCTCTCAAGAAATTAATTGCACAAACGGGCCGCAAACCAAATACATGTACATGCAGACTACCACTCTTGCGAGCAATCGTTCCGCTCACTTTGGAATCCGAAAACAAAATTAGCTAGTTGCATGCGACCGATTCAATTGTAGACAGGGATAAGGGCATGAGTGTGTTTAGTTGCAATCGGTTATGCTAACGAATGAATGAATCTCGCGCCAAAATAAATATGTTGGTGAGTTTTTGTGAAAAAAAAGAACAAGTTCTAATTGGCGGTCAAACGTTGCATGTTAGTCTGTCAGAATACACTGCAACCGATCACGGAAGTATTCTGGCGGTAAATAAATTTTACGACTTCACGAATTTGGTCAAATTTATTTTTAAAAGTTTTGTGAGCTGTAATCTTCAATTGCTGGCCTTCTACGTTCGAAACAGCATGGTTTACAGATCTATATTCAGGGCTCGAAAAAAAACCTGTCTTGGACAAGTAGATTTTCCCTTCGGGCAAGAAACTTTCTCTCCTTCCTTGCCTGACAGGCAAGGACCCAGGCAAGCCGTTTGCCGACTAAATTTTTGATAATGATTTTAAGAAAAATAGGTAAGCTTTAGCAGGGCTCGAGACTAACGGGAGCCAATTAGCCATAGACTACTAGAAATTCCATTTTGGCTAGTGGTTTTTGTCCTTCACTAGCCATTCTCGGGAGTGAAAATTTGTGAGCACTGGAGGCCTAGAGGAAACCAATTAAAAGTTATTTCCAATTTGCAAAAGGAAATTGAGTCAATGTGTGCAAAATTTAAAACATCGGCTGTAATAAATATCATTATATATTTTATTGGTCCAAACAAGAACTTTAAATTACTAGAAATGCGAAAGAATGACTGACTTTTTTGTTTGTTTTTTCCCTTTAGTAAAAAGCGGCGAATGACAAACCAACTGCTTGTCGCCAATGATTAGTCATGCATGCAATCGACATTGTTGTGCGATGCCTATTGTAACGTCGATGCCTATGTTTGCAACATATAGAATTTGATTTTGGTGGAACAAATTGTTTTATTTTCTTAAAATCGTGAATGAGCATTTTGAAAGAAGAGAATGTTTATAGGTGGTACCAGTTGCAAAGCTTTGATGGCAGTTCTGTGAGAATCAAGGGCATGAGAAATTTGTACTAGTCAGTTGTTCATCCAGAGCATACTGCAAGCTACACAGGCTAGCATTTATTTGACTTGATGCGATGATGGATATTGGAGCAGTGTTTTCGCCAGACCATGCCATTGCGAATCCCGCGTTGCAATCAGAGAAGGCCTCCAGAAAAATGGAGCTTGTACAGGGGGTGTCCTTGGCACCATTCACGAGCTTTAAAAAATTGAGGATCATGGTTCACGGATATAAAAAATTTCATTTTCCTAAATCACAAAAATAAGAAGGTAAGATACTCTTTTTAATGACCTGTTCTACTTTGTGCATGAGAAACAGTGTTTGAAAGAAGCAAACTCGCGAATGGCTAAGTCAAGGCTCCATATTGCCCTGTACAAGCCTCAAGAATGGAAAAAGGGCCAATTTAACCCTTTACTTTTACAAGGCTGCAGGCTTAACACAGGCATATAGCAATTTAATAGCCACCCAGGGCTCAAAATTGCGACCGATACGGTTGGCAATGCAACTTACAATTTATAATCCAACTAATATGTCTTCCTTGGTGACCAAAAATTCTGGTCTAGTCATAGTCTGCTGGCAGCCGATTTTTATCTCTAAGGGTCACTAGGACAAGTGTTTAGTCATCGCGAACGCGAGAAGACGAGCACTTGCGCGTGCTGCGCCCATGTCTCGTCCCATTCCCCTTTAGCCAAAATGTCTCTCCTCATAACCCCTACTGAAGTTCGAGAGAAAAACAGACTGCCAGCAGTCTAGTCTAGTCACCATAATCGTGACTTCATTTCTCTATGTTGACTATCAATAACGGTTATTTTCGCACACCTTATGTTCTTCTAGAAAACCATATTGAAAGATCTTTACTTCTAAAACACTCAACATAAAAAAAGAAGTCAATCCATCCTTTTGCTTTGCTGCATTGATCATCTTACTTCGAAAAACTTCCAAATGGCGTAGTGTGTTTGAAATTGCCCTATAATGCATTGCAAACCCTTGATCATTGACTACGTCATGTATGCCTTTGTATTGTTCTCTTGACATGCGCGGGTCCTTCATACCAGGCCTTCATATACTAGTTTCTGGCGACCATAAAATTTCTATTTGGCGACTATTTTTTACAAATTATTATTGATTTGCTTCGAAAAAAATTGGCCCCTAAAACAAGTCTTCAGGGGCCACTTTGGCCATCAAGTAAAATTTTCTGGCTGAAAGACTGTTGGAGTTTCTGGCTAGAGAAAACTTTGTTTTGGCTATTGAATCAAACCTTTCACTAGCCACTCAGGGCTAGCAATCTGAAAAGTTAGTCTCGAGCCCTGTTTAGGCTCAGGGCCCAATGGTAATCAAGTGTTTAGAGAAACTACAAATAGCGTTGTTTTGTTGATTGCGTGATGCGCGCTCATGGCTCAGAAGTGGTTGCCTAGCACGTGATCAAAATTTGCCCCGATCAGATTACTTTCCAGGATAAAAATAGCCATCTTGGGAACAAAAATGCTGTGTTATTTCTCAAAGTTTAGCAATTTTCTGCAGGCTTTTTAGTTTCTCTGTACAAAACTTAACTCAACAAAGTGTAGAAACTGTACGCGAAAACTGAGAAGTCGCATATTTCTACCGCGAAAATGAAGCCAGCATTTTTGATGCTAAAATCCAGGCAGATCTCTGTTTTCGGCAGAACATGCAAGTTGGGCGCCCCCACGCGAAATGAAAAGTCACATTATAAAAAGAAATGGATAAGTACCGTATTTACGCATGTATAAGTCGAACTCGTGTATAAGTCGACCCCTCATTTTCCAGGTCAAAAATCAGATTTTTCATCATTTATGGTAAAAGAAATAAAATTCAGACCAACAGAAATTTCCCAAAACGTCAATCTTTTCTTCCTGAGAATGTATTGAAAACATGGTGAATTAAAAAAAGCACAGGTGTAATCGTACGCTGTGAAGTTTATCAAGACTTGTTTAATCACGATTCTTAAGCAAATACAAACTTTTCGATTTAGTAGCAATAGTTTACGATATTTGGGAGTAAATTGCATTGCATTTAACTAACTTTGATCTCCATGTTGAGTTTAAAAGGAGATTAAGATAAGAAGACCAGAGGAACGTCGAAGAGCTTTGAAAAATCGCTCTATAGAAACACCGCCATCTTGGAAAACTTGGTAACCGAACAACGAATTTGAAGAGTACTGGAAACTAAAATAGCTCCATGTACTTTCGGAAGTTTGCCAGGTCACACTAAGCTATAGTAATCGTTCGATGAAAACGAAAGTGCAGCACTGTATACAGCAGTGAAGCTCTAAGAGAAATGTCTGCTCCAGGGATCAAAAGACACGATACGAAACCATCTCCAGGAAGGTTCTAGGCGTTTATAAGCATTAAAAACTTTATTATGTCACACCTTTTTTGTTGACAAAGAAAGTGCCCGAAAAACTAAGAAACGCAAACCACAATTTAGAACTGGCTTTGTAAACTCAGATTTTTTCTGAATGCACTTCAAGCAATTGTGTATGCTAATTTCTTGGAGTGCTTTGTCAGGGTCTTTGTGTATGACTCGTGTGTAAGTCGAGAGGGCGATTTTTTGCGCTGATTTTTTGGGTTGTATAAAAAGGTCAACTTATACACGAGTAAATACGGTAATGTCAAAAAAATACTTTCAGAGTTCCTGGAAGATGGCTTCAAAGAATAGTGTTTCTTTCGAATGAAGACGTTTTCCCTTGACTGAAACTATCTTTCATTCACCCAAATGAAAAAATATGCTCTTGCCAAGCTTTTCAAAATTTGACCACTGTGCCTGCAGTCAAAACCTAAGTGGGAACGCGATTTGTTGTTAATTCTGCGTGTTATAAATTTCTTGCGCTTCTCTTCACAATGATTTCGTGGAGCTAGACAAGATGCAGGTGACATTCAAGGAGTCGAAACACGATCTCAATGAATTGAACAAAATTTACTCAAGGCTGTATATAAATAATGAAGATACCAGCTTGTAATAACAGGAACTAGGAGTATGTAAACATGAAAGTGATCAGCACTAAGAGGACTACAGTCAATGGAAAAAAGGTTCCGTGTTACACATCAATTTAACTACAAGTACAATGCACGTTCACAATCTGATATGCAAAGTGAACAAACACGTTGCACTTCGATTGTGGCTAGATTCATGTGCTGTGCATGCTGCTGTCAGCTACAGTACAGTACTAGAAGAATCTTCACTTAAGGAGCTTTTATTTCAGCAATTTTGCAAACGGCTCTGAACGTCAGTAAGGGTTACCGCATTTACCGCTGAGTTTCCATCGTCGACTGCAGGTCTACATTTCGTTTTGAACACAAGTTGTCTCAGAAAAAAAATCCCGTTTAGTCCGCTATCGTATGGTCGTATGTTTTCATGTCATTAACTATCGACACAAAACACTTGCACTTTAGGTGTGAGCAGTACTGTATTATTCTTCCTTCGAGAAAAGAGCTCATGATGTAGACACCTAAATACTTGTAATACTTAACCTCGTCGAGGCCAGTATCACACAACCAGTAGCTGAAATGCAGTGAGATAATTCGCAGGGTCACAGAGAGTACAAAGCATTTAGTGGGTGTGAATCCCATCTGCCATTTAGCAGCCCACTTCTCCAGTTGGTGGAGGTCATACTGTAGGCGATGGTGATCGTCGGGACAACATATTTGTCTGGAATAGAACTGTATCGTCAGCGAACAACCTTACTTCAGAAGATATGCCTGTGGGCAGGTCATTTATATACAGGAGGAACAGGACCGGCCTAAGAACGGTACCCTGCAGGACACCTGATGACACATTTGACCAATCGGAGCACGACCCGTTAACCACAACACGTTGCCAGCGATCAGATAAAAGTCATGCAACCGCTCATTTAGCTTGCCACGAATGCCATAATGACATGCCTTGAGTAGCAATCTCGCATGGGGCACGGAGTCAAAGGCCTTGGCAAAGTCTAAAAAGATGATGTCAACTTGTCCGCGAATATTGAGAACCTTAGCCCATTTGTGAATGACAGATATCAACTGAGTATCACAAGACAAGCCACGTCGAAAGCCATGTTGGAGAGGAGTAATGATGGAGTTCGCTGAAAGAAGGCGGGACATATGACTGCATACTATGTGCTCCATAATGTGACATGTTAAGGAGGTCAGAGAAACCGGTCTGTAGTTCTTTGGATCAGATTTTAGGCCTTTTTATAAATTGCGGAGACGTTAGCCTTTTTCCAGTCAGCAGGTAAAAGGCCAGAGTGGTAGGACTGTCGGAAGAGTGCAGTTAGAATAGGAGTTAGTTCTATGGCAGCCTCTTTAAGAATTCTAGCTGGGAGAAGATCTGGACCAGCGGCTTTGCTAGAATCGGTATTCTGCAGTAATTTCATGACGCCTAACTCAGACACAAATAGCTCCGGGATTTCAGGATAAGGCGTCGGACCAAGTGACGGCGTGGAACATAAGTCCTCACGTGTAAAGAGACTTTCATATTGTTGGTGCAGGGCCTCAGCTTTGGCACAGTTGTAGGCACAAACTCGGTTGTTCCAAAACAGGGTTGGAATACCAGTCGACTCAGCACGGAGGAGTGAAGATATGACCACGCCCTCTTGACACCTCCTGCCAATAGAATTGCCAGGGTCTGCTGGTTGGAGACCACCCACTATCTCGTTTACATATTTCTCGTGCGTATCACGAATGTGTTTGAGAGTAGAGTTACGGAGCTCTTTGTAGGCTTTTCTGTGCTCAGGCTTGCCGGTACACTTAGCGCTCTTATAGGCACGGTCAGGCTTATTCATCAAACGCTTGATGGCAGGGCTGACCTGTTAACATGATCAGACTTAAGATACAAGTGACAAACAAGGATAAATGAGATCTCAGGCCATCGAAATCAGCTTTGTGATACTGCAGTATTTTCTGTGGGGGTTTCAGAGGACACCTAGGAGACACGTTAACTTCAAACAGTACAGCGTCATGGTCGCTAATACCAGGC
>JAHPZR010004658.1:100000-111406 GCA_019787425.1 Platygyra sinensis
TGTTTGGTAATGGGAAATGTGACATTGGAAATCTAAGTCAGTTTTAGGAGTTGCGTTATCTTTTTTTCAACAGAATGATTCATGGTTTTTCCTTGTGTTTGGTAGTACGGTAATAAACATCACCGAGGTTTACATGACATGTTGTACACTCTTTTTTGTAAAGACGTTTCTCAGACAAGAACGGTGAGGCTGAGATTGACCCAAGTTTTAAGAACATACTAAGAACACACCCCAGGTTGAGAACCACTGGAGAAAGGTTATTATGACAACTGTTTTTAAAGAACAGTTTGTACTCAGGTAAACTGCAACGTAAAACTTGAGTCTCTACAGTTCGAATATAAACCAAGATCATACCTTCATTTCCAATGCTTTTAGGGACATATATGAACATAAACTAGGAGCTTGTCTTATTACATGGTTCGTTGGAGAACATCTTTGGCTGTATAGTTCGGGACCTAAGAACATCTTGGGAACGTTTCAGGCTCAAATAGAAAATAACCTCATTTTTCTTAGGCTTACATACAGTCCCTATCGGTGGATCAAGTAAAGTGCAGCTTCCTAAAGAAGACTATGCACATGTAAAGTCAGCTGAAAAACCAAAAGTGACGGCCCAGCAGCTCATTAGCAGGCTGTTCTCCAAGGAGACTCTCATGAAGTCCACTGTACATGGAACTAAGCAATTCACTCAATTGGATGTCATCATCATTGCTGCAACTAAACGTACACTTGAAAAGTAAGCATTGGGTTGAGTTTGTTATCATGCAAGGCTAGCTTAAGTTTTAGATTGTCATTACGTTGCAAACAACATAAACAAAATATTCCTCTGTACTTTGGTTGTTTTATTATTTTAACTTAAGAAGTTCAGATGTAGAATGTTAGATTTTGCTCCTGGTCATTGTTGAGTTACATGTATGTCGAGCCTTGCACTTCCCTGTCGTGTCCAAACACTGCATGCACTTGTCTACCGAGTCCAAACACTGGTTGCTCTTGTCCTTGCTGGCAAGAAAGGGCAAACAGTGTTTTCACACAGAAGGCAAGTGGAGGCAGTGTTTCGACGCTGCTTCCACCTGCTTGCCATCTGTCAACACTGCTTCCACTTGTCTGCCATGTGGTAACCTTGCTTGCCCTTGCCTGCCTTGCCTGCCGTGTCCGACCACTGTATACACTTCCCTACCGGGTCCAAACACTGGTTGCTCTTGTCCTTGTCGGCAGCCAAGGGCGAGCAGTGTTTTGACATGACAGGCAAGTCAAGTCGATGTTTTGACACTGCTTACACCTGCTTGCCATGTTTCAACACCGCTTGCATTTGCATGCCGTGTCAAAACACTGTGTGCACTTACCTGCTTTGTACAAACACTGGTTGCTCTTGTCCTTGCTAGCAGGCAAGGGTGAGCAGTGTTTTGACACAGCAGGCACGACGAAGCAGTGTTTTGACGCTGTTTGCACCTGCTTGCCATGTTCAGACACTGCTGTGGGCAAACACTGCTAGCACTTGCCTGCGGTGTGGAAACATTGCTTGCATTTGCCTGCTGTGTCAAAACACTGTGCATTTGCTGCCGAGTCCAAACACTGGTTGCTCTTTTCCTTGCTAGCAGGCAAGGGCAAGCAGTGTTTTGACAGGGGAGGCAAGTGGAGACGGTGTTTTGATGCTGCTTGCACCTGCTTGCCATGTTTACACACTGCTTGCATTTGCCTGTTGTGGGCTAACACTGCTAGCACTTGCCTGCGGTGTGGAAACGTTGCTTGCATTTGCCTGCCGTGTCAAAACACTGTGTGCACTTGCTGCCGAGTCCAAACACTGGTTGCTCTTTTCCTTGCTAGCAGGCAAGGGCAAGCAGTGTTTTGACACAGGAGGCAAGTGGAGACGGTGTTTTGATGCTGCTTGCACCTGCTTGCCATGTTTACACATTGCTTGCAATTGCCTGCTGTGGGCAAACACTGCTAGCACTTGCCTGCGGTGTGGAAACGTTCTTTGCATTTGCCTGCCGTGTCAAAACACTGTTTGCACTTACCTGCTGTGTACAAACACTGGTTGCTCTTGTCCTTGCCAGCAGGCAAGGGTAAGCAGTGTTCTGACATGGCAGGCAAGTGGAAGCGGTGTTTTGACGCTGCTTGCACCTGTTTGCCATGTTTCAACACTGCTTGCACTTGCCTGCGGCGTGGAAACATTGCTTGCATTTGCCTGCCGTGTCAAAACACTGTGTGCACTTGCTGCCGAGTCCAAACACTGGTTGCTCTTTTCCTTGCTAGCAGGCAAGGGCAAGCAGTGTTTTGACACGGAAGGGAAGTGGAGACGGTGTTTTGATGCTGCTTGCACCTGCTTGCCATGTTTACACACTGCTTGCATTTGCCTGCTGTGGGCAAACACTGCTAGCACTTGCTTGCGGTGTGGAAACGTTGCTTGCATTTGCCTGCCGTGTCAAAACACTGTGTGCACTTGCTGCCCAGTCCAAACACTGGTTGCTCTTTTCCTTGCTAGCAGGCAAGGGCAAGCAGTGTTTTGACACAGGAGGCAAGTGGAGACGGTGTTTTGATGCTGCTTGCACCTGCTTGCCATGTTTACACATTGCTTGCAGTTGCCTGCTGTGGGCAAACACTGCTAGCACTTGCCTGCGGTGTGGAAACGTTCTTTGCATTTGCCTGCCGTGTCAAAACACTGTTTGCACTTACCTGCTGTGTAAAAACACTGGTTGCTCTTGTCCTTGCCAGCAGGCAAGGGTAACCAGTGTTCTGACATGGCAGGCAAGTGGAAGCGGTGTTTTGACGCTGCTTGCACCTGTTTGCCATGTTTCAACACTTCTTGCACTTGCCTGCGGCGTGGAAACATTGCTTGCATTTGCCTGCCGTGTCAAAACACTGTGTGCACTTGCTGCCGAGTCCAAACACTGGTTGCTCTTTTCCTTGCTAGCAGGCAAGGGCAAGCAGTGTTTTGACACGGAAGGGAAGTGGAGACGGTGTTTTGATGCTGCTTGCACCTGCTTGCCATGTTTACACACTGCTTGCATTTGCCTGCTGTGGGCAAACACTGCTAGCACTTGCTTGCGGTGTGGAAACGTTGCTTGCATTTGCCTGCCGTGTCAAAACACTGTGTGCACTTGCTGCCCAGTCCAAACACTGGTTGCTCTTTTCCTTGCTAGCAGGCAAGGGCAAGCAGTGTTTTGACACGGGAGGCAAGTGGAGACGGTGTTTTGATGCTGCTTGCACCTGCTTGCCATGTTTACACAGTGCTTGCATTCGCCTGCTGTGGGCTAACACTGCTAGCACTTGCCTGCAGTGTGGAAACGTTGCTTGCATTTGCCTCCCGTGTCAAAACACTGTGTGCACCCTCTGCCGAGTCCAAACACTGGTTGCTCTTTTCCTGGCTAGCAGGCAAGGGCAAGCAGTGTTTTGACACGGGAGGCAAGTGGAGACGGTGATTTGATGCTGCTTGCACCTGCTCGCCATGTTTACACACTGCTTGCATTTGCCTGCTATGGGCAAACACTGCTATCACTTGCCTGTGGTGTGGAAACGTTGCTTGCATTTGCCTGCCGTGTCAAAACACTGTGTGCACTTGCTGCCGAGTCCAAACACTGGTTGCTCTTTTCCTTGCTAGTAGGGAAGGGCTAGCAGTGTTTTGACACGGGAAGCAAGTGGAGACGGTGTTTTGATGCTGCCTGCACCTGCTTGCCATGTTTACACACTGCTTGCATTTGCCTGCTGTGGGCAAACACTGCTAGCACTTGCCTGCAGTGTGGAAACGTTGCTTGCATTTCCCTGCCGTGTCAAAACACTGTGTGCACTTGCTGCCGAGTCCAAACACTGGTTGCTCTTTTCCTTGCTAGTAGGGAAGGGCTAGCAGTGTTTTGACACGGGAAGCAAGTGGAGACGGTGTTTTGATGCTGCCTGCACCTGCTTGCCATGTTTACACACTGCTTCCATTTGCCTGCTGTGGGCAGACAGTGTTTCCACTTGCCTGCGGCGTGGAAACATTGCTTGGATTTGCCTGCCGTGTCAAAACACTGTGTGCACTTGCTGCCGAGTCCAAACACTGGTTGCTCTTTTCCTTGCTAGCAGGCAAGGGCAAGCAGTGGTTTGACACGGGAGAGAAGTGGAGACGGTGTTTTAATGCTGCTTGCACCTGCTTGCCATGTTTACACACTTCTTGCATTTGCCTGCTGTGGGCAAACACTGCTAGCACTTGCCTGCGGTGTGGAAACGTTGCTTGCATTTGCCTGCCGTGTCAAAACACTGTGTGCACTTGCTGCCGAGTCCAAAAACTGGTTGCTCTTTTCCTTGCTAGCAGGCAACGGCAAGCAGTGTTTTGACACGAGAGGCAAGTGGAGACGGTGTTTTGATGCTGCTTGCACGTGCTTGCCATGTTTACACACTGCTTGCATTTTTGCCTGCTGTGGGCAAGCACTCCTAGCACTTGCCTGCGGTGTGAAAACGTTGCTTGCATTTGCCTGCCGTGTTAAAACACTGTTTGCACTTACCTGCGGTGTACAAACACTGGTTGCTCTTGTCCTAGCCAGGAGGCAAGGGTGAGCAGTGTTGTGACACGGCAGGCAAGCTGAAGCGGTGTTTTGACGCTGCTTCCACCTGTTTGCCATGTTTCAATACTGCTTGCATTTGCCTGCCGTGGGCAAACACTGCTTGCACTTGCCTGCGGTGTGGAAACGTTGCTTGCATTTGCCTGCCGTGTCAAAACACTGTTTGCACTTACCTGCTGTGTACAAAAACTGGTTGCTCTTGTCCTTGCGAGGAGGCAAGGTTGAGCAGTGTTCTGACATGGCAGGCAAGTGGAAGCGGTGTTTTGACGCTGCTTGCACCTGTTTGGCATGTTTCAACACTGCTTGCATTTGGCTGTAGTGGGCAAACACTGCTAGCACTTGCCTGCGGCGTGGAAACATTGCTTGCATTTGCCTGCCGTGTCAAAACACTGTGTGCACTTGCTGCCGAGTCCAAACACTGGTTGCTCTTTTCCTTGCTAGTAGGGAAGGGCTAGCAGTGTTTTGACACGGGAAGCAAGTGGAGACGGTGTTTTGATGCTGCCTGCACCTGCTTGCCATGTTTACACACTGCTTGCATTTGCCTGCTGTGGGCAAACACTGCAAGCACTTGCCTGCAGTGTGGAAACGTTGCTTGCATTTCCCTGCCGTGTCAAAACACTGTGTGCACTTGCTGCCGAGTTTAAACACTGGTTGCTCTTTTCCTTGCTAGCAGGCAAGGGCAAGCAGTGTTGTGACACGGGAGGCAAGTGGAGATGGTGTTTTGATGCTGCTTGCACCTGCTTGCCATGTTTACACACTGCTTGCATTTGCCTGCTGTGGGCAAATACTGCTAGCACTTGCCTGCGGTGTGGAAACGTTGCTTGCATTTGCCTGCCGTGTCAAAACACTGTGTGCACTCTCTGCCGAGTCCAAACACTGGTTGCTCTTTTCCTTGCTAGCAGGCAAGGGCAAGCAGTGTTTTGACACGGGAGGCAAGTGGAGATGGTGTTTTGATGCTGCTTGCACCTGCTTGCCATGTTTACACAGTGCTTGCATTTGCCTGCTGTGGGCAAACACTGCTAGCACTTGCCTGCGGTGTGGAAACGTTGCTTGCATTTGCCTGCCGTGTCAAAACACTGTGTGCGCTTGCTGCCGAGTCCAAACACTGGTTGCTCTTTTCCTTGGTAGCAGGCAAGGGCAAGCAGTGTTTTGACACGGGAGGCAAGATGAGATGGTGTTTTGAGGCTGCTTGCACCTGCTTGCCATGTTTACACACTGCTTGCATTTGCCTGCTGTGGGCAAACACTGCTAGCACTTGCCTGCGGTGTGGAGACGTTGCTTGCATTTGCCTGCCGTGTCAAAACACTGTTTGCACTTACCTGCTGTGTACAAACACTGGTTGCTCTTGTCCTTGCCAGGAGGCAAGGGTGAGCAGTGTTCTGACACAGGAGGCAAGTGGAGACGGTGTTTTGATGCTGCTTGCACCTGCTTGCCATGTTTACACACTGCTTGCATTTGCTTGCTGTGGGCAAACACTGCTAGCACTTGCCTGCGGTGTGGAAACGTTGATTGCATTTGCTTGCCGTGTCAAAACACTGTGTGCACTCTCCGCTGAGTCCAAACACTGGTTGCTCTTTTCCTTGCTAGCAGGCAAGGGCAAGCAGTGTTTTGACACGGGAGGCAAGTGGAGACGGTGTTTTGATGCCCCTTGCACCTGCTTGCCATGTTTACACACTGATTGCATTTGCCTGCTGTGGGCAAACACTGCTAGCAACTTGCCTGTGGTGTGGAAACGTTGCTTGCATTTGTCTCCCCTGTCAAAACACTGTGTGCACTTGCTGCCAAGTCCAAACACTGGTTGCTCTTTTCCTTGCTAGCAGGCAAGGGCAAGCAGTGTTTTGACACGTGCAGGAAGTGGAGACGGTGTTTTGATGCTGCTTGCACCTGCTCTCCAGGTTTACACACTGCTTGCATTTGCCTGCTGTGGATAAACACTGCTAGCACTTGCCTGCGGTGTGGAAACGTTGCTTGCATTTGCCTGCCGTGTCAAAACACTGTTTGCACTTACCTGCGGTGTACAAACACTGGTTGCTCTTGTCCTTGCCAGGAGGCAAGGTGAGCAGTGTTCTGACACGGACGGCAAGTGGAAGCGGTGTTTTGACGCTGCTTGCACCTGTTTGTCATGTTTCAACACTGCTTGCATTTGCCTGCCGTGAGCAAACACTGCTTGCACTTGTCTGCGGCGTGGAAACATTGCTTGCATTTGCCTGCCGTGTCAAAACACTGTGTGCCCTTGCCGCCGAGTCCAAACACTGGTTGCTCTTTTCCTTGCTAGCAGGCAAGGGGAAGCAGTGTTTTGACACGAGAGGCAAGTGGAAACGGTGTTTTGATGCTGCTTGCACCTGCTTGCCATGTTTACACACTGCTTGCATTTTTGCCTGCTGTGGGCAAACACTGCTAGCACTTGCCTGCGGTGTGAAAACGTTGCTTGCATTTGCCTGCCCTGTCAAAACGCTGTTTGCACTTACCTGCGGTGTACGAACACTTGCTGCTCTTGTCCTTGCCAGGAGGCAAGGGTGAGCAGTGTTCTGACACGGCAGGCAAGTGGAAGCGGTGTTTTGACGCTGCTTCCACCTGTTTGCCATGTTTCAATACTGCTTGCATTTGCCTGCCGTGGGCAAACACTGCTAGCACTTGCCTGCGGTGTGGAAACGTTGCTTGCATTTGCCTGCCGTGTCAAAACACTGTGTGCACGTACCTGCTGTGTACAAACACTGGTTGCTCTTGTCCTTGCGAGGAGGCAAGGGTGAGCAGTGTTCTGACATGGCAGGCAAGTGGAAGCGGTGTTTTGACGCTGCTTGCACCTGTTTGGCATGTTTCAACACTGCCTGCATTTGGCTGCTGTGGGCAAACACTGCTAGCACTTGCCTGCGGCGTGGAAACATTGCTTGCATTTGCCTGCCGTGTCAAAACACTGTGTGCACTTGCTGCCGAGTCCAAACACTGGTTGCTCTTTTCCTTCCTAGCAGGCAAGGCCTAGCAGTGTTTTGACACGGGAAGCAAGTGGAGACGGTGTTTTGATGCTGCTTGCACCTTCTTGCCATGTTTACACACTGCTTGCATTTGCCTGCTGTGGGGAAACACTGCTAGCACTTGCCTGCTGTGTGGAAATGATGCTTGCATTTGCCTGCCGTTTCAAAACACTGTGTGCACTTGCTGCCGAGTCCAAACACTGGTTGCTCTTTTCCTTGCTATCAGGCAAGGGCAAGCAGTGTTTTGACACGGGAGGCAAGTGGAGACGGTGTTTTGATGCTGCTTGCACCTGCTTGCCATGTTTACACACTGCTTGCATTTGCCTGCTGTGGGCAAACACTGCTAGCACTTGCCTCTGGTGTGGAAACGTTGCTTGCATTTGCCTGCCGTGTCAAAACACTGTGTGCACTCTCTGCCGAGTCCAAACACTGGTTGCTCTTTTCCTTGCTAGCAGGCAAGGGCAAGCAGTGTTTTGACACGGGAGGCAAGTGGAGGCAGTCTTTTAATGCCGCTTGCACCTTCTTGCCATGTTTACACACTGCTTGCATTTGCCTGCTGTGGGCAAACACTGCTAGCACTTGCCTGCGGTGTGGAAACGTTGCTTGCATTTGCCTGCCGTGTCAAAACACTGTTTGCACTTACCTGCTGTGTACAAACACTGGTTGCTCTTGTCCTTGCCAGGAGGCAAGGCTGAGCAGTGTTCTGACACGGAGGGCAAGTGGAAGCGGTGTTTTGACGCTGCTTGCACCTGTTTGCCATGTTTCAACAGTGCTTGCATTTGCCTGCTGTGGGCAAACACTGCTAGCACTTGCCTGCGGTGTGGAAACGTTGCTTGCATTTGCCTGCCGTGTCAAAACACTGTGTGCACTTGCTGCCGAGTCCAAACACTGGTTGCTCTTTTCCTTGCTAGCAGGCAAGGGCAAGCAGTGTTTTGACACGGGAGGCAAGTGGAGACGGTGTTTTGATGCTGCTTGCACCTGCTTGCCATGTTTACACACTGCGTGGATTTGCCTGCTGTGGGCAAACACTACTAGCACTTGCCTGCGGTGTGGAAACGTTGCTTTCCATTTGCCTGCCGTGTCAAAACACTGTGTGCACTCTCTGCCGAGTCCAAACACTGGTTGCTCTTTTCCTTGGTAGCAGGCAAGGGCAAGCAGTGTTTTGAAACGGGAGGCAAGTGGAGACGGTGTTTTGATGCCGCTTGCACCTGCTTGCCATGTTTACACAGTGCTTGCATTTGCCTGCTGTGGGCAAACACTGCTAGCACTTGCCTGCGGTGTGGAAACGTTGCTTGCATTTGCCTGCCGTGTCAAAACACTGTTTGCACTTACCAGCTGTGTACAAACAGTGGTTGCTCTTGTCCTTGCGAGGAGGCAAGGGTGAGCAGTGTTCTGACATGGCAGGCAAGTGGAAGCGGTGTTTTGACGCTGCTTGCACCTGTTTGGCATGTTTCAACACTGCTTGCATTTGGCTGTAGTGGGCAAACACTGCTAGCACTTGCCTGCGGCGTGGAAACATTGCTTGCATTTGCCTGCCGTGTCAAAACACTGTGTGCACTTGCTGCCGAGTCCAAACACTGGTTGCTCTTTTTCTTGCTAGCAGGCAAGGGCAAGCAGTGTTTTGACACGGGAGGCAAGTGGAGACGGTGTTTTGATGCAGCTTGCACCTGCTTGCCATGTTTACACACTGCTTGCGTTTTTGCCTGCTCTGGGTAAACGCTGCTTGCTCATGCCTGCGGCGTGGAAACATTGCTTTCATTTGCATGCCGTGTCAAAACACTGTGTGCACTCGCAGCAGAGTCAAAACACTGGTTGCTCTTGTCCTTGCAAGCAGGCAATGGTGAGCCGTGTTTTGATACGGCAGGCAAGTGAAGTCTTTGTTTTGACGCTGCTTGCACCTGGGGTCTTGAGTTAACGTGGGGCCTTAATGTTAGGGTGGACCGCTGGGGCTAACGGCGGTCGGGAGTCTGGAGACTACATAGCTAATTCATTCTTTTTTTTTGGCGCTAACGGCGGCGGCGCTAGCGGCGGTGGCGTTGATGGCAGCGCTAGCGGCGGCGGCGTTGATGGCGTAGTCTATTCGACACGCACTAACCTTGTCCGGTAAAAATACTAATCTCCTACTCTATTCCGCACACGCTAATGTCTTAAACTGCTAGTTCGTACTCTATTCGGCATGGTACTAAATACTGTCTATAAGCACTAGTCTCGGACTCTATTCGGCACGCACTAACCTAATGTCTTATAAGTGCTAGTCTCGTACTCTATTCGTCACCAACTAACCTTGTCTTATAAGTACTAATCTCGTACTATACTCCATTGGCACGCACTAACTTTGTCTTATAAATGCTAGTCTCGTACTCATTCGGCACCCACTAACCTTGTCTTACAAGTACTAATCTTGTACTCTATTCGGCACCCACTAACCTTGTCTTGTAAGTACTAATCTCGTACTCTATTTGGCACCCACTACCTTGTCTTATAAGTACTACTCTCGTACTCTATTCGGCACCCACTAACCTTGTCTTATAAATGCTAATCTCGTACTCTATTCGGCACCCACTAACCTTGTCTTATAAGTACTAGTCTTGTACTCTATTGGGTACGGACTAACCTTGTCTTATAAGTACTAGTCTGGTAGGAGGAAGAAGACATTGGAAGTACTTACTTTTCAACTTCAATTCGTCGATCGTGGTATCTTTTGTTTAAAGGTGTATAATAGAGAAGACAGCGAAGTTTTACAGCGTTTGTCACAACGCCGACGAAAGGAATTTTGTTTCAGAGTTAGAGATCTAACGCAGACAGAAGCTCCTCACAAACAGCCTCTCTCTCCCTACGTCGTTTTTATATCTGCCAACTTTTTCCGATGATATAGAGCGTGAGATTTTTATCCTGGGAGTGCTGAGATTTTTGAAGACGGACACGATCATTCCGAAGATTCCCGAAGACAGTTCCAGAAGTCGTCCGAAGACGCCCGAAGTCTTCGAAAGACGGTCCGACGTCTTTTTTTGCTACCGAAGTTGAAGTTTAGTCGCGAGGGAAAACGATTATGAGGAGATTATGGAAGTAACTGCTGCCGTTTCCATTAGTCAGTAATCGAGTAAACTTTGCTGTCATTTCTACACAACTTGAAGTCTGAACCAGTAAAAGTAGCAAGTCTGCAGCTCCCACAAACGAAACGAAGCCGTCACATGTAGGAAAACTCGGGAGTTAGCACATATCATTTTCCCGCTTAGGTGACCTACCAAATTTGCATACTGTGAATAAACAGCCTCGCATTTCCCATTCCCAGTCTTAGACTGCGCATAAACGCGTGCTCAGCTCCCAATGCTTTTTCACTTTAAACAAAAATAGAGAGATCGCGAGGTAAGGTATTGTCATTTATTCATTTACGCATGGTTTTCGTTCCTTCTGACATTGGTTTGAGTTTTAAAGGAGCACTGTCACGAGAGTTTTGCTGTTTTCAGCTTCATTCTTTGCTAAAATCTTTACCTGGTACCTTTACTCGTTCCCAAAATGCTCAAATGGAGTAGAAGAAACATATCAAACGAATGGTGGCTCGTTTTTTCTTTTTTTTCCAAATTTCAATCCATTCCATCCTTGCCATGCTAAGGTGGCTAGGACGGTTCAATAAATGGTTTCGGTGTAGTGATACAGTCCTTAGAGAACAAAACTGCACATCATTATTTTTTGGGTTTCCATTGATGCAGGAACATAATTTCGGCATTTGGAAAATCGACGCATACTCCTACCGTGACAGTGCCCTTTAACATATTTTTGGAAATTGTGTCAAGCCAGACGGCAATAACTCGCCATTTTTCAATCAGGGCGTGAGAAAATTGGACCGCAAGGCGTGAGACTCGTGATGTTTTCAACCCGCAGGAGCGAGAACCACGCCTAAG
>JAHPZR010004659.1:2500-37500 GCA_019787425.1 Platygyra sinensis
ACTACACGATTTTAAAGTATAAGAATGAAATAACAATTGTGCCAAGTTTCGTTTTCATAGGATTGTTTTTACGCCCCTGATGTTTTCGTAAAGAAGCGTGAAATTTGAAGATTTTAAGTTGCGAAAACCGCCATTATATGCAAATTTCGAACTTTCTTAAATTTTGGCCGCAAAATAAATCGTTGGAACTTTAAACTATTTTTCCTTGAATAAGTTCACCCAAAGGTATGTTTTGGCGAAATAAAAGAAAAATCGATTTTTCGCCGGTGTCTTCCGATTCTCGACATTCTCAGAAAATCACTCTTAAAATTTTATAATTCCAGGTTATTTCGATGGCCAGAAATGAAGCACGAGCTAGCCCTTGCAAAGGACGTGGCAAAATATTTCCCTGAAAAGCCCTAAGAGTGGGACGAAGTAGCCAAAATAATCAGCGAAGCTTTTTCTACTGATGATAAACAAGTAGAAGTCAAAGGGAGAGGATATCGAGAAAAGATGGCCAGACTACTTGAGAAATAACTAAACTACAGCTTTTGAACACTAGTTTAGCTACATTTGATTTCACATTCGGATGGTTTCCTCTTACTCTATGAAGCGATTGTTTAATACAATAAAAATACGCTCGAATTGAAGTGCTGGGACATACCTAACTTTTCAAAGCTTGTTTTCTATGTGAATTTGCTTGAGGTTGGAGAGGTGTAGCTAAAGTGGTAGAAGCCATAAACGTCAAATGCCAAGCGCCTAACCTTAAACTGCCGTTTCCCGTTTGGCGTTGACGCAAAAACCCTGGTGGTAAATGTCTCTATTAAGCTTGACGTTCGGTCAAACGGCAAACAGCAAAAATGAAACTTTGCCGTCTGTCTTTAGCTCTTTGAACAGTAGAGTGAAAACATTTGTATTTGTGGCGAATAGTAAGAGACATGTTTCTATTTTTATGTGATTTAATTAAGGATTAGAGGAAAAGAACACAAATTCAGAGGTCATCTTGTCGCTTGCCGTCTGCCGTAAACGCCATGCTTACACTCACTATTGTTTCGGAAAACAAAGGGTCAGACATGCACATTATAAACAGGCAGCCTTCTGATGGAGCCTCGAAGACTTACGCATATTGCATTGCTTTGATAGTAAGCTACTTCCTTTTTATCTCTATTTATATAGTTTTCATGCGCTAAACTCCCACAAACACGCTCAGTCGTGACATAAGGTAATTAGTGACTCTATATCCTCGTCCTTATAATTTCTTTCCCTCTTTCCCTTTTATGTAGACTACGAGTAGTCCCTCTTTCGCTTAGTCCGTCGTGCGTGACGCGAAAGAAACCCGCGAGAAAAAAAATGGCAGCGCGAATCCGAGAGAAGCCCTCCAGGATTCCACGAGGCCATTTTTTCTCACGATTTTCTTTCGTGTCACGCACGACGGACTAAGCGAAAGAGGGACCACTCGTAGCCTACTTTTTATGACCTGCTTCTGCTCCTCTACTTCGACTTTGCTTTCAGCCACCGTTGTACACCCGCCGTTGCTGGAAAACCTTTTTCAATGGACAAGTGTACTGTAGCTAACGCTAAGCCCAGTGATACCTGGGTAATTTCCCGAGTCTCTTAGCGCGCGTTCCCGAAAACACGTGCGTTGGAAAATAACGTGATATAGAGCAGTCGGAGTTGTCTTGCTTGTTCTACAATGGAGCATTTGCCTTAGATTGTTTTAGATTTAGACCAGTCCATTACCCTCGTCGCTGGACAAAGGTAATTCGTAGCTCGATTTCGTTCTGTTTTTACTGTGCATTCTTAAGATTTTCGTGTATTTTGTCACAACAAGCTGACTCGAACACGGCTCGTTTTCTTATCGATTCCTTTGTCATGTATTGCTTCCTAGTTTTACGCTTCTTTCTGTAACCTGCTGAGGATATTAAAGAGAAGTTGTAATTCTGCCAGCACTGTGATTGTGAATTGTTTGGATCGAATTCGGATCTATTTATCGTGCGAAAGGTCGCCGGTAACAGTAAAACTTTTGGATGCGAGTCCGTGGACTGGACACCTGGACATTGGATCTTGGATCATCTCAAGATGAGTGCGTCTTCGCCTGTGCAGAAAAACACACCCAGTGAAGATGAATCGATAAAGAGTACAAAGAATATGCAAGAGGCTCAGCCGACATGTGATGAATTGGAAGGTAGGAAACGTACCCTAACAAAAAAAGGTTTTGAGTATCAGTTGCCATTTAAGAAGAAGATTTATGAAGATGCTTTAACTAAATTAAGGAACTGTGTTGACACTGTCGACATGTTATGGATTGATGCAACTGATATAGATAAACTTCGCCAGCTAAGAAATGAATTAGAAGAAAGCCGACAGGCATTTGAAATAGCACGATCTGGATATGCACCCTTTTTATCAGAAGAAGAATTGCAGCAACTCTGTAACGAATCTTCTGACCTTCTAAAGCAAGCAGTGCAACTAAGAGTAAATGCTGGTGAACGAATTTTCATATTAGAAAAGGATGAAATCAATTCTCGTACAACAAGTAGATCATCTTCGTCAAGAAGATCAAGGAGCTCGAATGCCTCTGAGACAAGAGCAAGAGCTTTAGCAGAAGCAGCCAAAAGGAAAGTTGAATGGCAGTATGCCAAGCTGGAAATGCAGAAGAAGGTGGAATTAAAAATGAAGGAGTGTGAAATAGAAGAAATGCAGAGAAAGAAAGATTATGAACGAGCTGAGGCTGAAGCTGCTGCCCTGGCTAAGGTTGAAGAAGAAGAGGAAGACGATCAGAAACCCATGCTTGATTGCCTGGGGGATATCCCTTGTGAAACTGACAAAGAGGATCATGTGCGTCAATATCTGGAAGCGCTTCCTACTACCTCTGCTTACATGAGTACTACTTCAAGCAATCCTGTGGATCACCAGCAGAAAACCCCAGTTACTGTTATAAGCACCACTCCTCTTACAGTGCCACCTAACAACAGCACAGCTTCAACTCCTGTTGCATATGAAACTCCCGAAGTAAGATCATCTGTACTCAGACCATCAGCCACACCCTTTTCTCCTGTGTATACCCAAACAGTGATGCCAACATTCTCCACCCCGCTCTATTCAGCAGTTGATCCACACAGCATTACAAAGGCAATCACGGAAAGTTTTGAAGCTGCTCGAATGCCACCTCCAAATCTAACAGTTTTCAATGGCAACCCATTAGACTGGCCAACTTGGAAAAGTGCCTTTGAAACGGTAATAGAGAAGAGAGCCATCAATCCCAGCGAAAAGATTCTATATCTGCTTCAATATTTGTCTGGAGCTCCAAGGAAAGTGGTGGAAGGATATCAATTCGTCCCATCTCCTGATGCATATCAAACAGCAAAGGGCATTTTAGAGAAACGATTTGGCCATCCGTCCGTGGTTGCTGACGCCTTTCGAAAAAGGTTGGAAAATTGGCAGAGGATCGCCCCGAAGGATGGAACTGCCTTGAGGGAATTCGCTGACTTCTTACGAACCTGCAAACTAGCAATGCATTCAGTTGAGGATCTCGAAACATTGAACAAGGAAAGTGACAACAAGAAACTAGTAAAGATCCTTCCTGGCTGGGCTCATCCCAAATGGGGAACTAAGGTTCGTGATTATCAACTAAAACATGGAGACACCAAGTTCCCTCCATTCACAGTATTCGTCGCCTTTGTCACCGAGATAGCTGATATACAGTGTTTGCCCGTGCTCTCGGATGTAGAATTCAATAAGCGAGAAAGAGAAGACAGAAATAAGAACCGCAGGAGAGGTCCTGGGTATGGAGGAAAATTCCTCGTCAATTCGCTGCTAACAGATGTTAGTGATTCTTCAGCTACGTTCAAGAAAACTACCAGCAAACCATGTGCAAGGTGCAGAGGGCCCCATGACTTGAGCAACTGTCAAGAGCTTCTGAAAATTCCTCTCAAGGAAAGATTATCATTCCTGATCAAGAAGGGATTCTGCCTGAGGTGCCTAGAGCACGGTCACATGGCGAAAGAGAATAAGTGTACAGCAAGATTGAAGTGTGCATCATGCAAACAACAGCATCCCACATGTCTGCATAGAGAGCAGCAACCAGACAAGTCAGACGAAGTAGAACAGGCTTCTAAATCGACATCTGAGCAATTACCAGTACCAACATCAGAACCAGCATCTGCCAAGTGTACAAGAGTGTGCGGAGTTGAAGGTCAGGAATCTGGACAAGACCAAAGTCTGATTATTCCAGTATGGGTATCTAGCTCTGAAAACCCTGAGAATAAACAGTTAACTTACGCTCTCATTGACTGCCAGTCAAATGCAACATTCGTTACTGAAAGGTTGAGGCAGGAGCTTGGAATTGAAGGTGTTAAGAGCCACTTGTTGTTATCCACTTTGCACGAGGAGAATGAAGTGATTGAAAGTCACAAGGTGAAAGGTCTTACCGTGATGGATATGAAGCACCAAAACAGCATTCCCCTACCGCAGGCGTTCACAAGACAGACAATCCCCTTCAAGAGCTCACAGATTCCCAAGCCCGAGGTGGCCATGTGCTGGGAACACTTGAAGCCTATTACAAGTGAACTGATGCCATACAGGAAAGACTTAGAAGTTGGTTTGTTGATCGGAACAAATTGTCCAAGGGCTATTAAACCGCGAGAGATATTACCTGGTTCCGATAATGATCCGTATGGAGTAAGGACTGATCTTGGTTGGGGGATCATTGGGAGAGTATGTCTTTCCCCTTTACCTGATTCAAATGAAGATCATGGAGTGTGGACCAACAAGATCATTACAAGAGAACTGACTAGTACTTACGAATGTAGCAAGCCTCGTTGGGGTTCGACATTCGTCCTGAAATCTCGTGTCAAGGAAGTCTTCAACCCAGCTCAAGTAAATGAAATGTTTGAGTTAGATTTTCAAGAGAGATTTGAAGTTAAGAATGAGCGATCGTTGTCTGTTGAAGATCAGAAGTTCCTTAAAATCCTTGGTGACGGTATTCACAAGCGAGAAAATGGACACTATGAGATGCCGCTACCTCTACGCTCAGACGTGGAGCTACCAAACAACCGTTCTTTAGCTCTCAAGCGCCTCTTCCTTCTGAAGGAACGCTTCAAAAGAAACCCAGGCTATTACGAGGATTATGTGAAGTTCATGAAAAAGGTTATAGAAGATTGTGCTGAGAAGTGTGATGATGTACCTGCTGGAAGCATTGGTAGAGTCAACTACGTGCCGCACCATGGGGTGTATCACCCCAAAAAACCAGACAAGATTCGAGTGGTCTTTGATTGTAGCGCACGCTATGCTGGAACTTCCCTGAATCAAAGTCTCCTCCAAGGACCGGATCTTACGAACAGTCTGGTAGGCGTTCTTTGTAGATTCCGCCAAGAAGCTGTAGCATTCTCCTGTGATGTTGAATCAATGTTTCACCAATTCTTTGTAAATGAAGAAGACAGGGATCTCCTGAGGTTTTTCTGGTGGGAGAACGGTGATCTCGACACAGCACCTGTTGAATACAGGATGCAGGTTCACCTGTTTGGAGCCGGTTCTTCACCTGGCTGCGCCAATTTTGGATTCAAGCAAGCTGCAAATGATGGTGAAAAGGAATTTGGAACTGAAGCTGCCGACTTCATTCGGCGAAACTTCTATGTCGATGATGGCTTGAAGTCTCTTAGCACAGTCTCCGCGACTACAAAGCTAATCCAGAACAGTCAAGCTATGTGTGCTAAGGCTGGTATCCGCTTACACAAGTTTGTCAGCAACACCAAAGAAGTGTTACAGGCAATTCCTCCTGAGGATAGAGCCAGTGGTTTGCAAGACTTGGATCTGAAGTTTGACCAGCTACCCATCGAACGCACATTAGGCGTCATGTGGTGCATTGAGACCGATTGTTTCAGATTCCGTATTGTCATTCAAGATCAACCATTGACCAGAAGAGGAGTCCTCTCTACTGTATGTTCAGTATACGATCCTCTCGGATTAGCAGCCCCTGTTATCTTGGTTGGGAAACAGATTCTCCAGGAACTCTGTCGTGGAAATGTTGACTGGGACGAATCAATCCCTGACAACCTACGACCTAGATGGGAAAGGTGGAGAAACGAATTGCGTGTCTTAGAAGAACTAAAAATCCCAAGATGTTTCAAGCCCAAAGATTTTGGAGAAGTAAAGAGTGTTGAATTGCATCATTTTTCAGATGCAAGCCAGAGTGGATATGGTCAGTGTAGCTATGTTCGCTTGGTAAACCAACAAGGCCAACCACACGTTTCATTTGTCATGGGAAAGGCTCGAGTAGCACCATTGAAGGCAATTACCATCCCTCGGCTTGAACTAACTGCAGCAGTGGTCTCCACTAAGGTGAGCCGGTGCCTTAAACAAGAGCTAGACTATCAAGATGTTGTCGAACTGTTTTGGACCGATAGTCAAGTTGTGATTGGATACATAAACAATGAAGCTAGACGTTTTCATACCTTTGTGGCCAACCGTGTACAGGAAATACACAACTGTACCAAGCCTGACCAATGGCACTATGTTGGAACTGATACAAACCCAGCTGATGCTGCTTCACGTGGCCTCACAGCCCATCAACTGGTACACGATTCGTGCTGGCTGAAGGGCCCGGAATTTCTGTGGACTTCGAATGTTCATTCAGTGCAACCATGTTACAAGCCTGGCTCCCTTGATTCACAGGACCCGGAAGTGAAAAGAGCCTCCACTCTTGCTACGCAGAGCATGGAAAAATGTCCACACCATTTTGAGAGTAGCAGATTGAGTAGCTTCTCTGACTGGTTCAGAGCTAAGAATGCAGTGGCACTATGTTTACTACTAAAGAGACGCCTAAGGGAGAGAAAGATCAAAGAAAGCTCGCAAGTTCATGAGAGCAAGTTGAGAGAAGTCTCCATCACCCACCATCAGAAACCCAAGGTAGAAGACTTAGCCCAAGCAGAGATAGAAATCATCCGCAGTGTGCAGCACGAACGCTTTGAGGAAGAAATCAAAACACTACGCTCTTTGAATGCCAATGGAGAATTCCTGAGTAGAGAAGCTGTCAAGCAGCGTGACTCAAGTTTGAAGAAGACCAGTTGTATGTACCGGCTTGACCCCTATCTTGATGCCAATGGAATCCTGCGAGTCGGAGGTCGCCTCAGAAAGGCTAACATGTCCGAAAGCGTCAAACACCCGATGATATTGCCAAGAAAATCTCACATCACCGAGTTGATAATACAAGATTGCCATCTTGCCATAAAGCATCAGGGCAGTGGGATGACCCATAATGAGCTCCGCCAACGTGGTTATTGGGTGATTGGTGGTACGTCTGCAGTAGGATGTTTCATTTCAAAGTGTACCATTTGTAAACGATTTAGAGCACCCCCACAAGTTCAGAAGATGGCAGATCTGCCCAAGGATCGAACAGAGCCAGTTCCTCCCTTTACATACAGCGCAGTAGATTACTTTGGGCCTTTCTTTATTAAAGAGGGCCGCAAGGAAGTTAAACGGTATGGAGTGTTGTTCACCTGTATGTCTTCACGCGCAGTCCACATTGAAACCTCGACCACACTTGAGACTGATTCCTACATAAATGCACTACGCCGTTTCCTAGCTGAGCGTGGTCCAGTTCGCCAAATCAGATCCGACCGCGGCACAAACTTTGTTGGAGCTAAACGGGAACTGGCAGATGCCCTAAAGGAGATGGATCATGAGAAAGTTAGCAGTCATTTATTGAGGGAGAATTGTGATTGGATCAACATGGAGATGAATGTTCCCTCAGCCAGCCATATGGGGGGAAGCTGGGAGCGACAAATCAGAACTGTGCGAAATGTTCTTGCAGTGTTACTTCAAGAGAATGGAACCCAGTTGGATGATGAAAGTTTTCGCACTCTTATGAAGGAAGTTCAGAACATCGTGAACTCCAGACCACTCACTGTGAACACCATGATGTCTTCAGGTGCTCCAGAGCCACTGACGCCGAACCATCTGCTCACAATGAAGGTTAAGGTGCTGATGCCTCCTCCTGGTGTGTTCTTGAGAGAGGATCTCTACTCCAATAAAAGATGGCGAAGAGTACAACATCTTGCCAATGAGTTTTGGAACAGATGGAGAAGGGAATTTCTGCACACACTACAAACGCGTCAGAAGTGGTCCAAACCGCAAAGAAACCTCGTGCCTGGTGACATAGTTGTGGTGAAGGATGATCACCTCCCAAGAAATGAGTGGAAGTTAGCTCGTGTTGAACAGACCCTCCCAAGTGATGATGGCTTCGTTCGAAAGGTGATCCTAGCTGTTGGAACACGACTCCTTGACAACCAGGGAAGAAGGACACACGAAATTCAGCGTTTAGAAAGACCTATTCACAAGTTGGTGTTGATATTACCTCAAGACCGGGAGTTCCCCATCGAGGAGCCTTCAGAATCAGATGCTTAATGTTAAGAAAGACATTAGGAACTGTTAAGGACTTTGTCTTTTGATTTTCTGACCGGATTTGACGAATTTGTTTTCCTCTTTTATGAGATTTTTTCTGTATGTGTGAACAGTAGATTTCCACTGTTGGGGAGCCATGTAGCTAACGCTAAGCCCAGTGATACCTGGGTAATTTCCCGAGTCTCTTAGCGCGCGTTCCCGAAAACACGTGCGTTGGAAAATAACGTGATATAGAGCAGTCGGAGTTGTCTTGCTTGTTCTACAATGGAGCATTTGCCTTAGATTGTTTTAGATTTAGACCAGTCCATTACCCTCGTCGCTGGACAAAGGTAATTCGTAGCTCGATTTCGTTCTGTTTTTACTGTGCATTCTTAAGATTTTCGTGTATTTTGTCACAACAAGCTGACTCGAACACGGCTCGTTTTCTTATCGATTCCTTTGTCATGTATTGCTTCCTAGTTTTACGCTTCTTTCTGTAACCTGCTGAGGATATTAAAGAGAAGTTGTAATTCTGCCAGCACTGTGATTGTGAATTGTTTGGATCGAATTCGGATCTATTTATCGTGCGAAAGGTCGCCGGTAACATGTACTGAATGAGTATAAATTGGCTTCCGTCGTTAAAAGGTGAAATTTTGTAGCTTTTCAAACAAGAACCAGTCTAAATATCATTTTTATGCTTAGAATTTTATTATGACTTTCTCAATTTCAGTTTCAATATTCTTATAAAAGATGTTTAAAAATACTTCTTGAAAGGGAAAAATAATTAACATAAATTGGCTCATTATGGGCTCATTAACGTCTTTTGTACCCAGAAATTTTGCGGTTTCTAAAAGCCAATATTTTCTTCCCGAGCCTTTGACAAAAACCTTTCTTTTAGATCTTTTGATTGGTACAAAATGATGATAGAAAATGCTGGCACTAAACATATGTTATTTAGGTTTTTACGCGGAAGCTTGTCACCTGCTCATAGTGCAAGATATTTAAACCGATCTAAAATAAGACGGGTTAATTCGCCAAAAAAGGTGAGTGATATTTGCTCGTTTGCAAAAAGCGGATAACATTTTTAAGAGGGCCTCGTAATTTCTTTCCAAAGGAAAATTTTCCTTTTGCAAAGATCCAGCAGCTGCCATAGCAGAAAAGCGAATAAAGCTAATAAAGTGAAATTTGTCACCGAAGTCCAAAAAAAGCAACTGACATCGATGATAAATGAATACAGAAGTGAATATTCTTAGAATATTCCAAAAGTATCTTCACTGGGAGCACACAACAGGAGCGACGAATTTCTCTTTATTTATTAGCTTTTCTGGTATCATGCAGGATTGAAATACGTCGGCAATATACATATAGTGCAAATTCGGAATCCAAACCGTCTTATGATTGCCCATGTAAAGTTCTTTTCTCCTATTTTCGACTACTCTCGGTTTTATTAAGCAGTGAAGTATATTTGAATTACTGAATGTATCATAGTGTTACTTGACAGGGCGCACCAGTTCTGAGACAAGACAAATTGAACAACAAAATCCATTATATGTTGAAGCTTATTAAGCCCTGTAGTTAAAGATTTTAAATTCGTCTTTAAGACACCATGTTCCTTCAGATTGAAACACTCAATTTTCTATTTAAATTTCTCCATTAAACTTTGACCAGTTAGCTTTCAGACAAAAAAGAAACTTATAAAAGAGTTAATATGTGTTGGACACAATTTTTATTCTACCGGAAGTAAAAGATTCTTCTCGATTGACTGCCTAACTGACGTTTTCTCAATTCAAAACAATCTTTCACTGGATGGGGCACTTTCAAAAAGAATTCAGTGCAACTCAAAGACGATTTGTCAGATTTTAGTAAAAATTAGTCAATTAAAAGACTATCCTATTTTCAACAAAAGTTTGTTGGGAAATTTGCCAATTCTCCGAGTCACTAAAAAATGTTTTCGTTGAGGGTCCGTATGTGCGGTCACTGCAATATTGAACATGTTCTGTAACTTTTGAATGAAACCGAACAAAGGAAAACGCCGAAATGCTTGAGGTAAGTGTTTAGGCGTTGACTGTGGGAAAGAATAAAATTCCCAAAATGTCAAACTTGCTCTGAGTTGGAACTTTGAAAAAGATGATTTATACCCTCCAGTTTAGAACTGCGGAAAATTCGATCATTGATTTTCCGGAAAAAAAAAACTTTTTGAATAGATGCTAGGTTTATAAAACTGAGTTGTAATATAGGGCTTCAGGGATACTGAGTCTTTAAATTTAATGTAATCGCGAGGCGTTTTATCCATTGAACTGGAAGCAACCCAAAACGTACTATGTAACTTTTGCTTCTTTAAAACGTCGGGCATAAAAAAATCGGCCGAAGAAAAGAAAATGGCGGATAAAGAATAATTCAGAAAGTAAAGATCTTTGTGATATTGCAGCTTAAACACTGTTAGTCTTTTTTCATCTTTAGGTCCTAAGTACTTCATGTATCCCTTCCAGATATTATAGTGTATCTAATACACTATAATAGGGATAAATGTGCTATGCTACGTTCTAAATACACTATGATAAGGGATACACCAAGTACTTACCCCTTTAGGTTGAAAAATGCTGCTGACCAGTAAAAACCTTTCAGTTTATCTACAATTAAAGACGATCACAACAGCTGAGAACGGCAATGTTGAGTTTAAACCCGTCAGTTTTTTGCCCTTTACTCTTTTTTCCCTCGTCAATATCATACTGAAATTTCTGTCGCTTGGTTGTAACTCCCGGGCACAAATCCCGGGCGATAGAGACAAGTAATTCTGTGCAGTCAGCTCTAAAGAAAACTCCTACCTGTTCTAAATATCTTAATTTCTTGATTCTATGCAATAGTAATCTACCCTGGAATTTTACTTCATAACTAAACATTTGATTGACTCCATAGAGACTTGATAAAAAAGTGGTCCCTCTTCTTTGGGACTTCAATTCTGGGATAGTTCTTTTTGTAAGACTTGCCATAATCACACGAGGCTTAATTAAGGCCCAGCAAATGAGGAAGCTTTTCTTGAGAAATATCATTTCCCATCATGTGTCCTGTTCAATGAGCGCCCACGCGAAACGTTTGTTGGGAAAACAAATATTGCCTCCGAGAAGAAAGAAATAGCTTACACCCCTTTGTTGTGTGGGGAAGGAACTGTTTACAAAACACGTAATATATTTACCAAAGTATTTTTTGTTCGTTTGCGGGGCCATTAACGTTAGTGATATAAGATTACCAGTAAATTATAAGTCACGCGAACTTCTATTCATAGAACATTTGAGGAAGTTAAGACACAAACACACACAGTTTGTGAAGATTACAAACCTGGTTTAAATGTCGTATCCCAGATATCTCTATTCATATTGTGACCCTACAGTTTTTACTTGTTTTAACAAGTAAAAAGATTCTATTTTTTAAAAAAATTGAATCATTTTCGTTACAAAGCCGCTACCCGTTGTGAATATTTTTATGGCGTTACCATAAAGCTTTGTAAATTTTTAAGGGTGTTCGTTAATCAGTAATCCAGTGACGTCATACTTTACGACCCGAGGCAAAAGTACAGAGCTCTCTCTCTCCAAAACGGATATAAACAATTTAAACCAAAGCACTAAAAGCAGTGTTGGTATATATTAGACTCCCTCCAGTTCACAGTCCATAATACAAATTCCCATTTCTGCTGCACTTAAATTTCCTGTAAGTTTAGTTCTAAGAAAGTGGTTAAGTATCATTAAAATTCACCGATGTTGATGATTTTCAACATTATCAACATTTACCCAGCAGTATTTATATGATTAAAGGCAAAAAAAATAATAATAACTAGTAGTAATCAAAGATTAGGAAGTGCGTTCTGCAGGATATGTAGTGTGATAATAGAAAGTGGGTTTTTTGAAGAAAAGGAAATTGATACTTATGGTTGACTGCGGCTTTATTCTTTTATCGGGAGTTGTACACAGTTCCCTCACACTTCGAGGATCGGAATACAGAAAAGAGCCAATGTACAGGCATGACGTAACGAGGCCAAACGCCGCACGTGTTATTTTCTCTTGCACGTGTTATTTCCACTTGCACGTGTTATTTTCTCTTGCACGTGTTATTTTCACTTGCACGCGTATATGAGGCCCAAAGCCCCTGAAAAAACTTATAGGGGCGGCCAAATTGCAGAAAAAAATCTCGATTTCTCACGCCTGCAAACCAAATTAGGATGCGTTCTCTCGTTCCTCGAGAACGCAATAAGTGGTTAATTTAATTAATGATCACGTTTAGAAACGGAAAAGTTTGCAAGATGCAATACGACAGGTGCTTACAATCTGTCGTGACTATTTTCTCGATCCAATGCGGAAAGCCGTCTCAATAATGAACGTACCCAAAGGCTATTTCTTCATTAAAGAGCACTTACTTTCTGTTACAGTTTTTAGTGGGCAAAACGTTCATCCCAATTTATACTCTGGACTACTTTTACCATTAATACAATACAATAGCGTGGATACTTGACAATTATCCTGTAAAATGACAACAAATATGGCAATATTCACCCAATGACGTCATAAGCTGATATGTTATAGCTCCGAATTTTCCCTTCCGTAATCAGTTCAAGTCTGGCATGAAGGAAATACTCTCTGTCGAGCTTGCCACGAGAGCCAAGCATCTTGTTTGGACTGAAACAGTTTTGCTTGCTTTTATCAATGTTGTGGCCTTCTTTGGCAATCTTCTAACTTGTTATGCTGTGTACAGAAACGAAACTCTCCGTACACTTTCCAATATGTTTGTAATAGCACTTTGTGTAAGTGATATTCTCATATCCACCTGGTGCATACCGTTTTCAGTTGCAACTCTGTTTCACGGTCAGTGGATATTTGGCAGGAAATTTTGTCAGTTCCACGGTTTTGGAGCATTGACATTTGGACTGGTTTCTCTTCAGACTATGGGATTAATTGCAGTTAGTCGATATTTCTGCGTTGTCAAACCAGAAAAGAACGGAGTGTTGTTCAAAAAACAAAGAGCTTTGCTGTACATCGCTGTTGTTTGGTGCGCAGCTCTCGTTGGATCTGTGCCTCCTTTTTTCTTCAAAAATGGCCGATTTGAGTTTCAGCCAGGGAAAGCGATGTGTTTATACACATTTGAAAGCAATATTCCTTATACTGTCTTTATTGAGTGCGTTTACATCGCAGCACCCTTAATTATAATCGCAATCTGCTACACTAAAGTGTTCTACACAGTATCCAGATCAAATAAAGTTTTCTCACGTGAAAATAATCATCAACGACTCAGAGTGAACGTGGAAGAAGCAAAAGTGACCAAGACTTTAGCAGCAGTAATGGTTGGTTTTGCATGTTGTTGGCTTCCTATCTCTGTCATGGATGACATCGACGCCGCGCGCGGGGAACACACCTTGCCGCGACAGGCTTACCTTACATACGCGTTCCTAGCTTATCTGAGTAGTACCATCAACCCCTTCATATATGGAGTCACGAATAAGCAATTCAGACGAGAGTACAAGGTTATTCTGCGCAACATTCTTTGCATCCGACGCAGAGATAACAAAAGCGCCGTGCAAGAACTGGCAAGACAAATGATGTTTCAAAGTAGAGAGTTTAATCTTGTTAAATCGAATGGAACAGTCCAAGATCCTCAACGACTTTCTAAACGAGGAAGTAAAATGCCTCGGGAACTGTAGCCCCCTTCGTAGCCGTTATTAGGGTCGTCACGCAACGACCCTCCCCAAAGTGGGGAGGATCGTTGCGTGATGACCCTAATAACGGCTGCGAAGGAGACTACGGGAACTGATGAATTGTTAATGAGTCCGAGATGTAACAAGCGTAATGTTTCCTACGCTAAAATAAAATAGAAAATCGCATGTTAAACAAATAAGTCGAAAATCCAACTTTAATACAGTCCATATTACAAACAAGCAGTACATTTCTATGAAAGCTAAAGGACCTTTTCAGGGCTCGAGACTAACTTTTCAGCTTGCTAGCCCAGTGGCTAGTGACAGGTTTGATTCACTAGCCAAAACAAATTTTTCACTAGCCAGACATTCAAATATCCATTACCGCATCAAGTCAAGTAAATGCTAACCTGTGTAACTTGCAGTATGGTCCCTTGATTCTCAAAAAGTCGCCGTCGAAACCTCGGAACTAGTGCCGCTGAAAAACATTCTTTTCTTTCAAATTACCGATTCATGATTTTCACGAAAATAATTTATTTGGACACCTTGGGTGAGTTCCATTCGATCAGAAATTCTGGTTTGAAACTTGCACCAGGCCGATCTCGTTCTGTTCCCGCTTGAGCACATTTCCCACCAAGAATCTCTCGAGAAAATGCTGAAGGATCGTGATAAAGTGGCTGTCTTAAGTGACGTAAGCTGCTTCATGTAGAGAAGTTTAACACGCATTTCGCAGGAGATTATGCAAACTGGCGAACTGACCCACAGGAAATTCAGAACGACCAGTCCACAATTTTCCAGGAAATCAGATCCTAACGTTTTCATGGAGAATAGGCGGTCAAGAACAGGCTCGAACTATGACAGATCATTTTGCATCCAGTGCAGTGTTGACCCGAAAGACTTGCCGCCATCTTGTAACTTTTCACGACTGAAGGAACTGGGGCTGATTCATACCGGGGTAGAAATGCCAAATGGAACAGGAAATTTCAGGAATTTCCAAATTTCCAGAAAAAAGGACAACCTCAAGAGGTGGACCGCAATTTTCAAAACGAATTTCCGGAAACTTTTTGTTCCATTCGATTTTGAACCGGAATTCCCGGAAATTTTAGTCGAACGGAACGCGTCCCTTAGCTCCATACGTTACAAATGTATAGGCAATAATGTTATAATGGTGAGCAAGTTGCGCAGTGGGACTTCTAGAGTTCCGCATGATTTCACTCATGGCTAATCATTAGAGGCAAGCAGTTCATTTGTCGTTCATTGCTTTTAACTTAGGGAAAAAAACAAACAAAAAATTCAATCGTTCTTTTGCATTTTAGTAATTTAAAGTTCTTGTTTCAGTTTGGGCTAATAAATTATATATGATATTTATTACAGCCGATGTTTTAAATTCTGCACGCTTTGACTCAATTTGGTTCTGTGAAAAATTTGAAATTAACTTTTATTTGGTTTGCTTTGAGGACTCCAGTGCTCACAAATTTTCACTAGCCAAATTGGCTAGTGAAGCGCAAAATCCACTAGCCAAAATGGACTTTTTACTAGTCTGTGGCTAGTTGGCTACCGTTAGTCTCGAGCCCTGCCTTTTCATAAGAAATCTTGACAAGAACTTTGTGCCAGCGGCCAAGACAGTAGAAGCACTCTATCTAAACTGTTAATAATTCAGTAGACTACGTCATTTGTAGCTATTTTGGAAATTTTCCGTTGTCTATAGAATGAATCTGCATCATGAAACTTGTTAATACAATTTGGATGTCCCAAAGTCCTGATCAAATGTCATTACGTAACAAGTTCAAGGATTCCAAAACTTCTCTTTCATCATGTATCATAATTGTCAAAATAATACGACTAAATAGAACGCAGTGCTGTGCTATTGATCATGGTATTTTCAACAATTTGAAAATAAAATAGAATCTCATGCCACCAAGTGGTCTTCATAGTTAGAGCGCGTGCTGATACCTGATCGAGTGGTCTGGGTTCGAGCCCCGGCCGAGGACATCCTGTTGTGTTTTCAGACAAGACAAGTTACTCTCACAGTGCTTCTTTCCACCCAGGCCCCGGTTATTCAAAGGCTGAATAACGCTATCCAGGGGATAAATGTTAACAAAACAAACCGCGCTATCCACTGGATAGCGATTTATCCGCTGGACAGCGTTATCCAGCCTTTGAACAACCGGGGCCAGGTGTATAAATGGGGACCAGCGAACGTAATGCTCGAGGATAACCCTGCGATGGACTAGCATGCTACTTAGGAGGGGTGGGGGGGGGGGGGGGGGGAGGGGGTAGAAATACTCCCAGGCGGTTCAAGCTACAGAACCCAGAGATAGGGCCGGCCTGATGAGACCCTGGGACTAGACTCGAAGACAGACCTTTCTTTCTATATGCTACGCCAATAAATTAAAAATAGGAATCTAATACATTATTTAAAGCCATGCTAAAAGTAACTTTTTGATAAAAATAATCTTCTCATCATTGCTGCAATGATTATCTTTCTTCGTTAGTGTAAACTTCACGCTGAGCGTCACGAATGCTTGAAATTCTATGAATTCTTCTTCGAGATCGACGGCGACACATCCACAAGGCATTCATTACCAGCAGCAGGAGCAACACAACAAGCCACTGGGAAAAAAAAAAACAAAACAACAAAACTAAAACTGAAATTTTTCGATGTATGGAATAACACTTCAAATTAAAAGAATCCTTAACCCTAAACCAAGACGAAAAGGAGCCAAAAAGCCGCAACGACTTTTAATAAGAACTGGGGGTTACCCTGCCGACGTGTGGTTGTTTAAATGAGAGAAACATTTAAAATAGAGCATTTTTTGGATAGGAAGGAACACACTTAAAGAATTAACAAAAAAAAATGGGAAAGAAAGTCAATGTTCTTGGTATACATTATAATATTCTTTGACCGCCATGTTGGATTTGAAACGTCACACTACTGCTTATTTTGTCCACCTGGCGCTTGGCCAATCAGCCTGGAGACAAATTCTAGGACGCCACATGCTGATAAATAGACCATCTTCATATTCACGGTAATGGACTGGAACTAGCATGCAACCGAGGCTAATGTGGGGAGTCCTTTGAAACGCAATTGACATCAATCTCTTTTTGCTGATATTCCCTGTATGATCCTCCCTTGTAAGCTAGCTCTTGTAAATTAACGAGAATAAGAATAAACAATTATTCACTGAAGTGGAGGTAAATATCCACCACTTTCACCGACACCGAGGTGAATAATTGTTTTAGTATATACCACATAAGCTGAATAACTAGCGGCACAAAGAGCAACCTTAGTTGTGAAAATATACCGACAAAAGCCACTTTTGTTTTTCTTCGGCTGCTCGGAGGTGAATAGTACTTGGCTAATCACCTCCGAGCTAGTCAATCAGCGCGCTCGAAAAGTACTATTCACTGGTGTGGTATGTACTTATATGCTCTATTGCATTTGACCGTAAAGCTAGGCACACACTAGGGGACTACTCGTAGGGATTTATCCCTACACACTAGGGGACTACTCGCAGGGATTTATCCCTTAGTGTGTAGACACTAGAAAATTGGCCGATTTGTGGGACTATTGGTCCCTGCGACTAGTCCCAGAAATCAAACCGATCAAGTCGTGGGACTAGTTGCAGCGACCAAAACTGTCGTCCATGCGACTAGAATTTCCATGCAAAATACAAGTACACAATAGGAAACTGGTCCCCGAAGCAAGTCCCTGCGACAAGTCCCTGCGACTAGTCCCCTAGTGTGTGCCGACTTTAAAGGCTCTTCAATCAGCTGCAAACTTTGAACCCGACCACACCCCCTGCCCCCTTTACCCCAAGCCTAACAAAAAATGTCTGAAAATCCCTCCGGCTAACTCGCGAGAAGATCTTTCATCATAAGACCCCACCCATCCCCTCTCCTCCTTCCCACTGAAATATAAGACCACCTACAGGGCTTTATTTTGATTATAGTGTTTTAGAGCAGTTTTTATTGAAGCTTCGAAAGTAATTCGCGTCTGGCAAGGTTTTGAATAACGACGACATGCAATTGCCTCAAAATACTCGCGCCACTTCGTCATCCAATGAAAAATAAAACAAAAACCAATCACGACTCGCTCACACACTTTCCCGCGCTCTCCATCAGCTACATACATATCTGTACTTTGATTGGTTCATTGGATTGCCAGTGTCTTTTGTGATTGGTCAGAATGGTTACTTTTGTGTTAGGTTTACGATATTCGATAAAAATACGCTCTAAAGAGTGACAAAGGTCTGTCAAGTAACATAATTGTTTAACTTACCTCGACAAGACATGCCATTAGTGACTCTCGTCCAAACTCATACCACTTAGTTGATTCATCTTGAACGGTGTCAATTACGAAAGAGACTAACAACGCGATTGCTATAACAGGATCGATAAAGCTGAAAAGAAAAAAAGTATCAATTTTTCACTTATATATGAGCTAACACCTTAGTTCAGTAATGTTTCAAAAAGTAGAAAGATACGAGCAGTTCCTTTCGTGTCAGATTCCGCGCTGTGGGAAATTCTACAATGACTAAACCATCATAAACGCCTTACATTTCAGTTCAATTTCGATTACCCTTCAAAGTGTTTTCGGAAGTCATTGGCATATTGCTACAATCCAACACATTTCGTGACACCACACTTTCGTAGCAGCACGGGTGACAGAGATGTCACGTGGCGTTGCGTCTACTGTATTATGTGCAAAAAAATGTAATAAAGTTGTCTTGTCTTGTTGCGAGACAAACTATCTGTCAACTACTGCGAAAGTGACTTCCACCCATCACAAAATTAATAAAGGGATCATCAGCTTTCTAGAAAAACTATGTCGTTTACCTATAACATTCGAATATGCTGTCTTTACTTCGTAACAAAAAGTATAATTGAAAAGGTGGGCTATCGATATTAGTCACCCAAGACAATAAATTAAACCAAATTCTTAAAAAAAGAGCATACTTTATAATGAAATCCCAAATTCGTGGAAGTTTCCAGTCCTCTAATCCAAACTAAAAGGAACAAGACAGTTACAAGAAAAATGTATCAGTTTAAATCAGTTAGCAGACATTAGCAACGAGGTTCATAGAGATAAAATGCACAATCCGCAGAAATGGTCTACTCGGTTGGAAACGGTTTGAGTAACGACACCCGAAGAGTTTCCGAAGTACACCCGAAACCTTTCTGAAATACTACGAGCATGCAAAATTTCGAGCTGAAATGTTGCTGCCCTGGCCCCTCGCCCAAACATTTGGTTTTTGAACTGAGGGCAAGAAGATGAAGGAAACTGCTGAAGATAAATACATTCATTTTAGGACGATTTCAAACAACATATGCATACCTGATTTACTAACTCATCGCGGAATTTTGACGCTCCATAACGAATTGGTAAAGATATTAAAACTACCCCTGCAAGGACTTGACCAAAAGCCCACACAAAGTCCTGCGATAAAGGAAAATAAACATGGAATTTTAGTTAATGGTTCGTGTTTGTACCCGATATGCCGTAACTCGCGCTCTTATTGGCCAATTTTAGGGCATTATCCTCCCGTAATGCTCTCGGGTCGATTACGGGCCTCCAAAAAAGCAAATAGCCGTATAATAAACAACTTATGAACCTCGAACGTTCGGTTTTTACGCGAAAATCGGTCAATACGGCAAGGTCTCGTTTTGAGATTTTCCCCGTAAAGACCTCACTCTCGGTTAATAAGTAGTTAACACTTCTTGTATATTATATTCCCGTGCATTTCTATAAGTCTGCTTTAGTTTAATGAGTTCGTCAGCAACATACAACAACGATAGATTCAAATAGCAAACAACTATCTTCAAATAGGCATGCACATAATTCAAAGAAGTACGGGATGTGACGGGGAAAGAAACAGAGCTGAAGTCGTGATAGCCCTTTTCACGGTTAACTTTGCTCATTTGCATTACAATGAAACCTAGCATGCATGCGAGGCAATTTCGGGCTATTTTGTAGCTTTAGCCCGAAATTGCCTCGTTTCCACGTTGGATTACAATGTAATACAAATGAGAAAAATTAACCGTGAAAAGGGTTATTGCAATTCAACCCCCTCTTCCACTCAACATACACTCAATATATACACAAAAAATAATTACAATAAACCACCCTGTCTCTGCTATGGGTACGTTGCCCGTAGGGTTTTTCACGAAGACGGAAACACGCGGATTTCCCGGCTTCCCCTCAGGACGAAAGCTGTCCTCGTTCTCACTGTAATAAAAGGGGAATTATAGTATTAAAAAATTCCTGACCTGATTTACTAGAATGTCCAAATCCAGCGCCGATGGTATACCAAGACAGAACAAAACAAGAAACACTAACGGGAGGCCAAACTTTCGAGGAACTAAAAAACGAAGGGAGAAAACAAAGAATGATGTATTTCTGCCACACCTAACAAACAGATACATTTAGTTGTAGCTGTTAAGGCAGCTGGTATTCAGAAGCGCAAAAGCAAAATACACATAGACGCAATAAAAAGCCGTTAGGTAACTTATTTTGAAGGGAAATTTTCCTCACAAGTTCTAATTATTAACTTCTTACTGAGCTTCTGTTGTGTGACTTATGCTTAAACGCTGGTGAAAAATCAGTCAATCAGTGCACACTATACTAGGGAACATGTTGCGAGGGGCCATGTTGCGAGGGGACATGTCGCGAGGGAACATGTTGCGAGGGGGCATGTTGCGAGAGGACATGTTACGAGGGGACATGATGCGAGGGGACATGAAGCAGGGACATGTTAGAGCGACAAAATTTTGTCCCACTAACTGGTTTCAATCCGTGAGGGACAAAATGCACCTTCATTTTCAATATCTCATCGAGTGCACTGCTCTTGCAAATTGTCCCCGTTACCACACAGAAATAAACTAATATCCGTTTTGTTCCCACCAGCTTGCCCACTGTGCCTGCAGCATACGTCATATGCGCATGCGTATACAAGAACGGCGCTGTCCTTGCTTCTCGCTCCAGCAACATGTCCTCGTGTGTGCCGAGCTTTGGAAAATAACACAGACCAACGCACCTCGCATTTCTTCGAGCGTATGAACTGGTAGCTCTATCATTGCTACAAGCGAGCTTACACCTCCTAGAGACAAACACAGGAAAAACAACGAGGAAAGAACTCGACCGGGGATTCCCAAACGCTCATAAAGGACAGGCATCCTACCAAAAAAAAAAAGAATGCATACTACTTCAATGTGAAATAACTTTCAGGTCTCGCTCACACTACACCAGAGAAATTTGAAAACGTAGCCGTTATTTACTTCTATGGCTAGGCCTAACGTCCACACTCATCCGTCACAAAAACGGAGCTTTTCGAAAACGCTCTTCAAATCAGAGGAATTTGAAAACGCGGGCTTTTCGACTACGTGTGGACGGAAAACAAATTGCAAAAAAGATGGTCTTCGAAAATAATAAGGCGTCACGCTTGGCGAGGCAAACACAAATTCAAAATGACCGGTAATTGTTGCGTTTTTAAATTTCTCTGGGGCAGTTGGACGGAAAACATTTGATGCGTTTTCAGAGTGTAATAACCTCCGTTTTCAAATTCTTCCCGCGTTTTGTGGACGGACCTTCATATGAGCAGTCCTCGAAAGTAATCGTGTGGAACCTGGTGTGACATGTTCTAGCCAATTAGAAGAAAACTACTTTCTTCTCGACCATTCAGACTTGATGATAAATCAAGCGTGACCTAATTCTTTACCAGACTTTCTCCCAGGCTTTGCAGTGGCTGCTGTCCGAGGAACAGAAAACAAAGAGTAAGCACTGAGTTTGAAAGTCCTTCTGGAATTGAATGTGCCTAAAAGTGTCCTATTTCCATTTGCTGTCTGAAAGAACAGGAAACTTACAAATTCAAGTTTGTCGTGCCGCTAAACCTCACAAGTATTCTGCCATATTTCGGCCATTTAGTAATAGTTTTCGTAAGAACGACAGAATTTTGTGGCAACGCATGACCAGTAGCATTGCGATTTAATTGGCTTATCTAATTAATTTTAAGCTTTCTGATTGGTTAAAGCCCTAATTTTCGGGATTTTATCGGAAAACTAGACGCATATTTGCGTTCACTCGGGCTTCGACTTGGAGATAAACATTGTTTTCGTTGCACGTCCTTCGGTAAGGCTTTTTTGTAATCATGGGTTTATCTTGTAACTGTTTTTGTCTCGGTATGCTGGAGATGAAGGGTTATTGCTTATGTATGGAGTAAGCGGAAAAAATATCGTTTTTCCGGGTTACGTTTGGTTGACCGCAAGCAAAATGGGGTGGTTATCGGAAGCAAACCTAAGCGCGGGGTGACCGCTTATATAAAAATATCATACTGCGGAAATCTACTTGGGAAGTAGTTTCCGGAGTGTTGAGTTACACGCCACATTAAATATTTATTTCGGAACATGTAGAAACATCGGGAAAACGAATGAGCTCCACGCTTTCAAAAAGAGTTCATATGAACAATATTTGATCAATAGGCGAGGTTAAATTTCGTTTTCCTCAATATATTTTTAGCATTTACATAACCGTACAATATAGGTGACATGGGTATACACGAAAGAATACGTGCATAGACAAATTCTCTAACCTTTCTGCTTTTGTTCCTTAGACTTTTCAAACTACTTATTGGTATTCTGCTTGATTCACGATCGCGTCTACATACACGATGAGATTTTAGTTTATGCTTCTCTCGATTAACATTAGATAGCTCAGTTGATATAGCATGTTTCTCGATGAACGCAAGGCTCACTCATAAATATTCGCTCATAAAGAGATCTCTCGTAAGTTTTGCGGACCAACCCGTTCCGAAAGCGCTCCTCATCTTTTAGCGGGGGTTTACCGCGAACGCTGTGTGAATATTTGGTATCCGTTTTGAGCTTATTATACACAGTATTTGTGACGATCTTTCACCGCATAAACCTTTTTCGTCCGCCATTACACCATGCCATGTGCTCATTAGAGTCAAATCGTCGCGCATGCGTATTAATTAAAGAATTGCAAACTGTGGCTGAACGAAAAAAAAAAACGAAGCCGAAATTTCAACTCGGGCGTTTCCTTTGGAAAGCCCGAGTAATAAGACGAAAAAGTTTGAATTCACTGTATTTTTACCAATAATAACGACGTACTATCCATTGTTTAGCGAAGTTTCGTAAGATTCCGATGTGGGGAAGTGTTGGTACTGAAACGCGGCCGTCACATTAAAATGTGATGGTCTTTCTATAGAAATCCCGACTTCTGGAACCCTCGGTTTTTCGAACCTGCCGATAACTCGGCCAAAAGTGATCATTAAAGTCGTTTCCCTCCCTCAGTCGAACACAGTAATTTTGACCCCGATTTCTCGAACTCGAACGAGTTTCGCGTCCCTTAGAGGTTCCAAAAATCGGGATTCCACTGTATATTGTAATTTGTTTACCACCAATAATTTGGTTTTATCAACAACTGCGTTGATAATGTGAAGTGGCCACCGTAAAGAGTTCGGAAGCTGACGTTTCGAGCGTTAGCCCTTAAATTCGCTTCGACGAAAGGCTAACGCTCGAAACTCCCCATCAACGCAGCACCACAGTTTCTTTAGAAACTTACCCCCTTTATTCATTCGTTGTTTACTACTGAGTTGAGTTTATAGATATTGATCTGATTAGCCTCATTCTCAATCGTATCTAGGCTCGATTACCAACCACTGCTACTGAAAGAAGCCCGCGCTCCTCTCAGTCTCGGTTAGGAACGAAATCGAGCCTGCATCATATGCCATTGAAACTTACCAAAGAAATGTCAATCCAGTATTGGCATAGCCATCCTCTCTTAACAGCCGCGCGATTTCTGTTTGATTGACGCCTTCTTCAATCTTTGTTGAAAAGACCGTTGAGTAGAGCGTAATGGCGCTTAGCAAGCTGGCGAATGAAAACAGCGAAAGCACACAACATAAAGAAAGGGCAGGGATAATGGACAACAACAAACTTATTTACTTCACGTTCTGTCGTCGACTGACTTTCCAAACGTGGTATTTACTACAGAGTCAGCTTTTAAAATATAAATGGTTCCAAGTACTTAAAAGTAATAAAAAAAACTGAAATCAACATAAGATTATTCAAGCTGTTTGCGACTCGTGCAGTAGTAACAAATCTCTCGTGACGTCACTTCTATCATAATCAACATTACTATAAGCCTTGTTCTTAGCCTGCGTAGCTGGCGGGTTTCGCGCGCGAGTACAATTGACGAGTGGCGAAGCTGTGGGAGGATTGGTGAAGAGTCGAGTTGAATAGCCCTTTTCACGGTTACCTTTTCTCATTTGCATTACAATGCAATTCAACGTGGATGCGAGGCAATTTCGGGCTAAAACTGCAAAATAGCCCGAAATTGCCTCGCATAGATGCTAGATTTCATTGTAATGCAAATGAGCAGGGTTAACCGTGAAAAGGGCTATTCCCGCCTGCCCAAATTCGTGGGGTTTTTTGAATTACGCGTTCACCAGTGCACGCAAATTTTGGATTGGCTGAGAGCACTGAAACGTCAATCAAATGTTAATCTATACCTCTCATCTTTCCCAGGGGATAAGGTTTGTTTTCATACACAAATTTGGAAATGGAGAGGCAACGGAGAATGCGAAGAAATCACGGCATAAAGGAAGCTTTGGATTCTCTGACTATCCGCAGGGAAAGCAGAAAAATTATACTGAAGGAAGAACAGGAGAGAGCCGTTAAAGAGCTGATTTCGCGGAATGATGTTTAAAATGGGGTTGACTAAACCTTCACGACTTCTACGGTTCGTGACATTTGCCGTTCTCTCACGGTTGGGTCACTCGACTTTTTTGTCGCTTCACTCGTGTTTATGAAGGGCACTTCATATTGTGTTATAAGAAGGAATTTAAAGAAGAGTAGAGCCGTAGATCGTGCATGCTATGGCAAATTTAAAGAGGTCATAGGGCTGCATGATTTCCGCTGTTGTATACATGTCGCTTCGCCGAGTTTGACACCTGTAATTTGCCATGTGTTTTTGGCTCATTTCTTTTGCAACATATGTATCTCCAAGCATTTGCCAACGTGTTGCTTACTTGCATTCTATATTGTGACGCCGGGCCCGGCTGTGATTAGAACTGTTTGCCTTCTAAGTTTTTCATCGGAGCAGCCATGGCTTTACTTCGAGAAAGCTATACGCTTGTCTAGAGAAATTTTTATGCTTCTTGCCGCTATCTGATCGAGCTAATGTTTCTGGCGCTCTATGTATAGGTTTATTCCTCCTTTGATAGCTCTGCTACCACAGGATTCAAATGTAGCTCTTTGCACGCAAGTCTGTTGATTGTTTTGCGTGTTGTATATGCCATTGTTCGGCTTAGTTTCATGTTTCATGATTGATTTCATGATTTCATGATTTCATGATTGGCTCATTTCATTGATTCATCAAAAGTGCTAAAAGTGGGCGGCAAGCAAAAACCATACCAAATGTGGCAGGCGGTAATTTCACTCGCGGCTTCGCCGCTCGCGAATTCCTCGCGGGCTTCGCCCGCGACGGAATATGGCGGCCCGCTCGCCCGCTCACGCATCCCGCCAGCTACGCAGGCTACCTTGTTCTCAAAGCGAGTCTTGGTGACCATCCTTCATTTGAATGTTGTGCACCCGGCCTCGCTTTGATAAAGAGGCTAGGTCAAATCGGAAATCGTTATACATTAGACACGGACTTCCTATTCTATCGTAAACAGCACACCTGACAAAGGACTAAGCTGTGTTCACCTGATTAAATTATTACAAACAGGAAGAAGAATTCCTAGCTTGACGACGCTATTTTGCCGTGACATGTAAGTTGCGTACGTCAAAAGCAACCCTGATCCAGCACCTGTCACAAAGTGAAAAAAAGGTTTCACCGAGTTAGATTGGACTATAAAAAACATAACATATAATTCGACAGGGGGTGTACATCTGCAGTAATTCATCACCTAGCCAGCATTTGAATGACACTGTTTTAAGCACAATATATAATTTTATTGGAGGCTGAAAGTTCTTTACTAAAGTTAATTCTTTGACGAATGGAGGCTATTTAGTTACTGGCAAAGTGAGAGAGGCATGTGGCCTTTTTGTTAGTCGGGCGGACTGAGTCGAGCGGTCTGGCTTCAAGTCCTGAGCGGGGACATTGTATCGCAAAAACTGGAGCACCATTAGTTATTTAACTGTTCCTGTTTATTAAGATTGCTGACTGTTTTGCGTGAATTTGTTTTAAAACATTTTTTCATCGTTTCCAGTATATAAGCCAAATTCGTTTTCCAGAAATAAATGACAAAGCCCCAATATTCATGTTTTACACTGACCTGCACTCTATATAATAGTAAAATTAACTTCGCTTCAAATTTCTCGTTTCTAATGATGAGACGTTAAAGGAGCTAAGCCGCGGTTCGCGCATCCCAAAAAGTCTACCCTAATTTTTTCAAGTCCGTCGTTTGTAATCCGTGCCAATCTTCTCCATCCTTAACCATCCTTGTTCCTTTATGGTTTATTATTATCTCTTTGTTGTTCTCAGTTCTATGTTAGTAAACTATTATTTTCAGGTCTCCTTCAATCTAAAGGTAATTTGAGGCTTTCAGGACAAACTTCTATATTTGGCGGATAACGTTTCCATTGGAAATTAGGAGACAAAAGAAATTTAATAAGTTTACAACTTTGATCCGAAAGCCTCAGAGCCATTTTAAAATATGTTACGGGTTCCGCCCCATGGTGAGTTCGCCCCCATGAACTCATCCTGGCTATTTCGAGTCCGCCAGTCACCTTCAGTGGATTAAAGAACAAGAAATAAACATGTTTTATGTGGTTTTGTTTCATCGTACGCACAATGTTGTCTTTTATCACGGTAATTGGAAAAAAAAAATTTAAAGGGGCTCAGTCACGGCATCTTGAGTTATTTTGAACATTGAAAAAAAATAACCGTTAAATTGAAGGAAACCTAAAAATAACACTTTGTAAAGATAGAAAAACATCAAAGAGACGATAATAAACCATAAAGGAACAAGGATGGTTAAGGATGGAGAAGATTGACGCGGATTGCAAACAACGAATTTGAAAAGTTTTGCTAAGCTTTTCAAACGTGACTGAGCCCCTTTAAGCACTTGATCGCTAGTTGAGTCGATGTGGGGGCGAACTCGGTGGGGTTGAACTCGCCATGGGGCAAAACCGGCAGCTACCATAAAAAATTTGATATTCTCTACTTTCACAAATCCCATAATACACCTCTTTTACCCGCCAAAAATTTGCATAGGCATTGTTTTAGATTACTCCTGGGACATGTTCATGTCCCGGGAGAAATTGCAAACAATGAGTATGTAAATTTTTGGCGGGTTAAAGAGGTGCATTATGGTATTGTGCAAGTAGTGAATAACGAATGTAACCTATTGATTGCGTTTCACGCATACATTAGACTTCAGACCGTTTCAGAAAACATTCGATCAGTGAATAAAATATATTCTAACCTGTGTCCCAAGCATTTTGTGAAGCAGCATCCACCCACAGTCTGAGGTTTTTCAATTGAGCTGATGAAAAAAAGGCAACAAAACATGAGACAATTGCAACGTACCCTGAAACAAGGTCACCGTCTGGAATTATAAAATAACTGAGATACTACGCCCGCTCTCATTGGTCGATAGGTGTGTTTAGATGACAACCTGTATACCTGGTTGTGACTGACGTTTTAGATTCGCGCGTATTCTTGAAAATATTACATTTTTTCTGCGTTTACATAGCCTCACCTAAACCCTAAGCTTAGGGGGTAAGGAGAATTCTCGAAAGTTATGCAAACAATACATACTTTAGATAGTAAATACTTAGACCAAATTTCAGTACCAGACTGAAAGTTACTGGTACTGTCGTCTTATTGGTTATATCAGCATTTGTTGAACTTGCCCTGCCATTTATAACTTGATTGAAGAAATGCCTTTGAGAATTATACTAGCTGACCCCTTTGAAAGTGAAAGGAGATTTCAGCTGCATTAATCTGTCAAGTCAGGAACCACATCAATGAGTACTCATGAGCAGTTAAAAAACCCATTCAAACTGGCACACTGAGGTTTCTTTATTTTCACAGTGGGCTCCCTGCAGGATTTTCTATACTCTTTGCACATGCAGCCTGCCCACTCAAGAATTTTGTGGCACAGTCAGCCCACCCCAAGAGCTCTTCTACACAGTTCACCTTCTCACCTGAAGAATGTTGTAACTCACCCCAGTCAGGTGTAAAAAGATAAGTGATTCCATGTGATGCATATTTCAAGGTCAGGGACCAATAAAAAGACACCAATAATACTAGAAGTAACAGTGGCATCATGACGTTGTTCACACGTTCAATGGAAGTCACTGCTCTTGTCACTGAGAAACCAGCCAGCAACAGACTTAACAACATGAGAGCAATGGGAAGCCAATTATGACCCTGTAATGAAAATGATAATATTTTTTTTTTTTACTTGAATGTATAAGTATGCTATTTCTGTGAAATAAATATAATGAAAAAAAAAAAAAAAACGGAAAAAAAATGTTCCATGCAAAATATCAAGAAAAGCAAAACTCAAAATTAAGTTAGATTTAGATGCTGTGCTTCTACTGTGCTTTCATTGAGCATAATTCCTTAATTTAGAACTGGCACAGCAAAAGCACAATAGTTGCAGTTCCACTAGACCTTTTGCCCACGGGAAGCGAGACTAATATACCTATGGGAAGTCTGTGTTTTGTGTGTGACGTCCTCTTTTCCCACAGTGAAACTGCCCATGGGGAATCACTATGGATACATCGAAAAGAACAAAAGAATTACCCATGACGTTTTCCGAACCAAGTTGTTAAGGGTTTAGCCTTGGTTTATCCAACCTTAAGAGTAGTTCAACCAATCGGGTGGAAGAAAAAAGGAAATCCAGAAACCGAAGCACATGCTGGGCACATTTTTGTGGTGCTGTGCCAAAATTGCAGCATATATCCTGGTATGTAACAAATTCAATACATTAGGCAATATTCAAACATGGCCAACTTTTGAGGTTCACAGTGTCTTTGCTCTATATTATTATACCCAATAATTCTCCATGATGAATTAAATTTCCTGGCAAATACCGCTAGGTAAAAAGTTGACCTTGCCTGGGTAGTTATTTGCAATGTAACCGGAGGACTGAACCTGGCCGGAAACCCAAACTGATCCGAACCCAAGACAAATTTACCCACTGGGTTACCTCGGGCAGAAGGTGTGTGCAACCGCAACTAATGTCTCAAATGGAGGTAATATTTTACTATAAGTCACCTGTAGTTCATTCCAAATTGAAGAGCTTTCTTCTGTTGATTCAGGTAGATGATAAAAAATGGAGTGAAAGAGATAATAGAAACACCAGCCAACCACAACAGAATAGTATGACCTAAAAGCATTCAAAGAACGGGTGTAAGTAAACAAAAATGTAATGTTATTACCTTGACAATTACTTAAATAAATGTACCACTTTCTAGGAAGCTGAGGCCTTTTCAATTATGGTTCCGACAGGCAACGTGAGCAAGACACAATTAAGGAAAACCAACCAGATTGAGGAATTTCCGCTAAAACAACAGATCATCTGAAACGCCATGAAATTTTCTATGATCATGAGTTTTTTCCAATCATCAAAATGTAAATTCTCTTTGCTTGCATCATTATTACATTAAAAGTAAGAAAAAAGTTCCCTCTGCATTTCTACTCAGTTACTGTAAAATCCCACGTAAAAGCCCACCAGCTAATAAGCCCACCCCCCCCCCCCTTCCGAAATAAGCCCTTCTATTTCCTAACAAAGATATTATTCCAGATATAAGCGCGCCCCCATCCCCTGCATACTAGCCCTCCCAGATATAAGGCCATCTATATGCATAAGAGTGTTCCTTTGCATTTCTTTACAAACATCAACATTTTTAATCAAAAGGTGAGAGGCTAATAGGGTAACAGGGTAAAGATTAATAGCTCTAAATGTAATGGTATGTAAACTTAAATTCATTTCTCAGATACCTCCCCCCCCCGGTTTAAAAGCACACCCAAAACCCTTTTAGTATGAGGATATAAGCCCAGGGCTAATAACACAGGAGTTAACAAGCATGATTTTCAGTGCCTGCTCTAGTTATTTTACATTTATAACACAATGCAACTGATCTGCCTGTAGATTACAACAACAACAACAACAACAACAAGATTTATTTGAACTGTAACATTAACTAAATAACTAATTGAACTAATTGATTATTTAAGCCTAATTGCTACCAGCAGAGTCAGTTTTCATTGTATTAATTTTAAGTGTAATTGAAATTAAGTGTGTATACTTGATGCATTGTAAAATAATCAACACAAGTTAAGAGAAACACCTGATAACTCAGGTGTATGTCATCTATCACTGATTATTAAGATAAACAAGCAAGCACTTACGCGATAAAAATAACAACAGTTACCATCCACCCACCACACCATAATGACCAAGGTCCCAGCAGTAGTCGGAATGATTTCACTGGAGCCTTTCTTGTAAAGCGACCAACAGAATACTCAATGAGAATCACTGGTAATGACCACAGTCCGAGAAATAAAATCCACACCAATAAAAACTGAAGGCCACCTGGATCAACAGACCACATGTAAAAATCCAAACAATTATGGGGTATCCAAAATGTGCTATAGGCTGCTCAAATGAACAAATTTTTAAGGCAACCTAAATGTGCAGTAGAGGAAAAAATAAAACTGTTACAAAGATAGTGGTCATGAACAGATCGCCTGGACACACTTCTGGCTGTTAAACTGTTTAAAAAAAAAAGGTCCCAGAACCATGTTTTGACAAGACTCAAAATCAAATCTATTTCCACCTCTATTATTTAAGGGATTCCAATTTGACAGCAACAAATTGAGGAACAGTTACTTGTTGTCCAATTCTGAACACCGATATGTAATCAGTATAACTTGGCAAATTTTGGAGGAGAATTTCACCCCTCCCCCAAACCCCAACTTCCCACCCCCACCCCCAGGCAAAGTAATCTTATGTTTTTACAGCTGGGCTACTCTGACCAAAATGAGTCTATTCCATATTCTCTTCGGCAAATTTGTATTAAAGCCACAGTACATGACAATTTGTGGTAAGGTAGAGAAGTTTCCAGATTTACATCAACGTGTTTCTTCGAATTCATCCTGTTTCTAAATCGCACCCCAATGTCCACACCCATCCCCGGCAGGTAAACAAAGAACAGCTGCCTCTTCCATGTATCTCTCCGGGTGGTACGAGCTTCGCGTGACCGTAAAATTATCTTTAACGTGAAAAAGCCCATTAGCAGCTTTAACAATACCGCGATTCCGTGTACAATGAAGACGAACTAAGATCAACTGACGAAAACGTATAGCACATTTAAAATTCAACTTAATTAGCTTTATACGAAAACGCGGTCATTTTTACCGTTATCTCCGCTGTTATTTGCCACTATTCGAGGAAATCTCCAGATGTTCCCAGTTCCAACCACACATCCAAGACATGACAGAACCAGGCCCCATTTGGTTGAAAACACAGATGTTGGCTAAAGGTTAACGTGTACAAAGAAGGTGTCAATGTAATTATTCAGTAAGCTTGACTAAAGCTATTATGACGATCCAAAAAATATTATTGAATTCAATATGCCTACCTCAGATTGGAAATCTATTCTTTCCGATGTGGTCGATGTGGATTCACTCCGCCGTAGTGGACGATGTTCTTCCACAGACATCGCTTAAAGTCAAGTACACTTCGCTCTTATTGATGTTTCTCCGGAAATACAATACAACTTCTCGAGGTGCTAACAAAAATTCCAATGGTTTCCAGTCTTACGCGACAGGGTCGCAAACGCCTTGCAGAAAGTCACAACCCTCTTGCGTAACTGAGTAACTGATAACTTTATTGTTCTTAAAACTCCATGGTTGGTGGAAAAATGTCCTCTTGGCTCTCATTTTGGAGAGTGAAAAAAAAGTTCGAAGACTGCACGGGGCCGTTTTCTGTGGGTTGTATGGATTTTATGTGCGCCAAAGATGACTGTGTCGGTGTCACAACAGACGCTGGTAGTTTCATCCGTTTCTTCTACCCATCGAAGAAGACCGCCGAAAAGTTGGATGAATCAGAGACGTGTTTCTGGATACCTCGTCAAGAATACACTTCAGGACTCATTAACTTCATGAGACTTCCAGTGTGGCTTTTGGGAAGAGTGTTCTATTGGACTGTTGGTGGGTATATTTCCATCCTACCACCCTTTATGTAATTTAATTTATAATTATAGCAATTTCCACAGAAAATATAGCCAATCAGAGTACATGAAAGCCAATGTAAACTTGAAGGTATTTCTGCCACGTTTCCCTTTTTGCACTCAGCTCCCTTATCTTGCGTTGGTACAGTGTGTATGTAATAGTTAATATGTAACATGTCGTGGTATACTGTACCATGCAATTTTCTTTCAAGTTTATGCATCAATCAATTCCAGTGGTGCCCATCCCCCCAAGGGGGGGGGGGGGGGGGAGGGGGGAGCAACTGCGGGGCATTTGCTCACGTCGTCAGCTGCAAGGGGTATTGGCAATTTTATCGCAGCCCAGGGACTGGGTGTTAGCAATATTACCTGGGGCGAGCCCTGGGCATGTGCCCCTTTTTTATAGGGAAAGATTAGGCCTTTTTCAAAGCCAAAGCTCTCTGCCAAAGGAAAGTCACAGGTACATTAACCTGCGTGGCGAGCATTACGCAGTGTATAAATTCTTTTATGTGAGAGAAAACAAGTAACAAAAACCTCATTGTTGAGCCATTCTAGACAAATACAGTCTGATGTTTTTTGTTTCTTTGTTCTGTTGCTATGTACTGACTGTAGCAAAAAAGGGACTATATGCCTTGGATTTATTCATTTTTTTTGCTGCCAAACAATAACTTACGCGATATTCTGACTGATTTTTCTATGAAAATGCTTCAGTCAAGTAAAATACCTTGTCATCAAGTGTGTAGCCAAGGTTTGTAAAATATGACTAATTTGAGATTTTCAAGTGTACTTGAGTCAAGTGCTTTCTTGAAGGTAACTTAGCTCCCAGGTGTGCCAGGTAACATATATAATCAGATTCAGTTCATTCACAGAATTAGGCCTGTCGATCGACACATATCCGGATATTTTTGAATCTAGCTGTAAAGTTCTTTTTCTTTCTGAATACAGCTTCTGTCCACATGTATCCAGCAAATTTGGATATTTTTTAATCCGCTCTCCAGAGTGGAAACTAAGAGATCTGCAACGAATCTGATAATGTATGGACAGGGAAATTTTTTAATCTGGAAAGAAAAAGCCAGAGATTCGGAAATATCCTTGACCTGACAATTGTTTCGACGGGAAACATCTTTTATTTGTAATTTGTGATTATTACAGGGAGCTTGCACATTCCTGCAGTATACAATGCATCTCTTTATAAACCTGCTGATGATAATATGGAGCGTCAGTCATTACCCTGTGTGGTATTTTCACATGGTCTGGGTGGTAACAGACTTATTTACAGTACCTACTGTTGTGAGTTGGCTTCTCAGGGCTGCTTGGTAGCATGCGTGGAACATAGGTATGGCCTCAATATTTTCAAAAGCCTTACTTGACAATACTGTCTTTATTAGATAATGTAGTATTTAAAGCAAACAGAATCAGAGCTTGGACATACTGATGCTAGTGCATGACTAAGCCTTGCTGGGGTGGTGGGGTCTGGGGAGTCAAGTTTGTTCCATGTTAATAATAGAGAGGTTCATTGTAAAATTTTAAAACTAACTCTAAAAGGGGCAGTAACAGGAGAGGTCTTTAGAGTTTTTGTGCAGACTATGCTAGAATCATAAAGGTGCACTCACTGATCAACAAAATAACCAAGGTTAATTTAAATCACAAATATGCATAAATTCAATCTCTTAGAAATCAATGATTTTTAGTGATTTTCCTCCAAGTAACATTGTCAAATTTGGAACGGTTAGCCGACGTTATCAAATTTTAAACAACTTCTTTCCTACTCATCCGTAGCCACAAGTGACACTATAAACAACTTTTACAACTAGTATAGTGCATTTTAGATTTATACCAACATATTCACTGGATTTAAATCTTGGTCATGCAATTCTGTTGAAAATATTTGAAGTTCAGGATAGCTATGCTGACTTAAACACGATAATCTCCGATTTTAAAAAATATTAGCCCCCGCTTATCTAAATAGCTGCCTCGATTTTCTTATCTCAATTTGTCTCGTGACTGACCTTTTTTATTACAAATATCATATGGTACTTTTTTCATTTCAACTATCGTAATAAATCTTAAGCCGTCCACACACCACCTGCCTCGATTAGCCTTGCTATTTGCAGGTGGTGTGATATTTGTATATTTAATGTAAGAAATAAAGATGTTGTAGTTGTTGTAGTTGTTGTGAGACTGCCCCTTTAAGAAGACTCCAGTGTATATTTTTCAAGTTTTTGTGTGCTACAAATAAATTATGTTGTTGTTGTTGTTGATGATGTTGTTGCTCTTTGGAGAAAGGAACCTTTATATTGGTTTACAAGTAAAAGCATGGAGAGAATAAAGCAATCATTAAACATGCATAAATTATGCAACCTTAGTACCTAAGTACTCTAAGTTGCCTAAAAACACCATGGTCAAAATGTAAGCATTACTGGCAGACGTAGGGGAGGGGCCTGGTCCCCCTCCTTAATTTGGGTAAAAGAGAAATGACAGAAGGGAGAAAAGCTGGCAGGGCAAGTATTAATCAACCCTTCCCCCCTCCCCCCCTCCCCTCCCTCGCTTTAGCTCAAGGTCTGGATCTGCCACTGAGCATTTTAAATGGAGCTCTTTATTGGATTACTGACTAAAGTAAACAATTTAAAATAAGATGAACTTAAAAGAAATTGTTGATACCAGATAGTAAGTATTTATGCAAACAAAATTTGTGTCTCATGATATGCCTTTCTGTTTTTGCGATCTCCAGAGATACGTCAGCATCTGCAACATACAT
>JAHPZR010004659.1:45000-58108 GCA_019787425.1 Platygyra sinensis
CAGGTTGGGATTTCAGAAGGTGGCCGTTGTTGGCCGCATTGGATCATGGGTACTAAGGGCATCTGCGGTCGAGTTGCCGATCGATATTGTCAATCAATCCTCTCGGTCGATACTCGATCGTGGACACCTTGGATGACACTCCATCGACACTCCATTGAAATCTCGGTCGAAAGTCGGCCTAGAGTCGACTAATTTTTGATCGATTCATGAGTCGGTGGACACTCGGCCGACTATGGACCGACTGTTGGTCAAGTGTCGACCGAGTATCGATCGGGATGTCAATCGAGTACTGATCGAGAATTGAGATGTCGATGGAGGGTATCGATTGAGAGTATCGATTTACACTTGACCGCGGATGCCTTAATATTAAACAAGATCTGCTGCATTTCCAGGGTTTTCGTATGAGAAGATGTATAAGTGTTTCGTCGGGAAAGTGACCGTGATAACGAAGTTACCCTAACGCGGGTTTCCACCGTGATATCTAACTTGATTTTTTAAGTTGAAAGATATTTGAACCCATCTCATCCCAAGTATGAGGGCTGATCTGGAAAAAGTTATCTTTACGAGGTCTGTACAGCAGAGTCTGCAAAAAAGAGCAAAAACTAATTTTTTGGTGACTTTTGTGAAAGAAATTGTGTTTTTCTTGATTAGGAGGACAAGACACTTTGATCAGTGCGACATTCCATCTGCGCTACCGCCATACATGTTGAAATGGACCTCACTGGTTGGCAAACTTGATTCATCCACAGCAGTCAAGCTTAACAGACAGGCCATCTGGGCCTTCATATCAAGGCATTTAGGTATGCTGAAATAGCTTTCTCAAAGCACAACAGACGAGCAGTACCCGTTTTTTTTTTCCTTTAGTTCTGGTAGTTCATTGAGCGAGCAGAGAAAACCTAGCTGAGTAAAAACTGGGAGCTAAACGGTGCGAGTGTTCATCTTGTCCACGGTCTTACAGTGCTATATTTGCTCTCGTTTTTCAGTACAGAGATTTTGCCTCTTTTACTGTTTATCAAATAAGCAGAAGTTGTTGACCAAAGGTCACAAGTTGATACCACTTTCTAGTATTATTTACATATACGTGTATTCCACAATTTCTATGAATCGAAACTTTGTTTGTTCTATCAGAAAGTACAATTGGCCCTCTGCACGATCCGGTGATATGGTACGGACTAAATTATGCTGGAACGCAAATAACGCAGTGGTACTTTCAAAACAAAGGAACTCTTATCAATCCAGCCCGACGTTTCTTTGTTTTGAATGTTCCACTGTGTAATTGCGTCCTCGCATAATTTATTCCGTACCTTTTGATCGGATCGTGCAAAGGGTCTATTCTGATTGGTTCCTTGAGTAGTACGACATTGGCAATGCAGACACCTAAGATGGACAGTTCATCACCAACCAGTTTTGTTAAACTAATTTTTGAAAAAATAAAAATGGAAAAAAAGGCAGCCAAACAGCTATAAAAGCAGCCTGAAAGATGCACCAAGATGTAAAATTTTGGCACGCGCTTAGCGATAATAGATCGATGCATGACGTTTCAGCAGAAAAGGAGCCATCATTAAAAATACTTCACTGAATAAGGTTGCTCGGTCTGTATTTGAGAATATTGCTATTTTTATGTTTCGGAAGGTTATAGACCTCGTCTTCGGCTAACTAGATCCATTAGCTTGGAACAAGGTGCTCGGTCAGTATTTCCCGCCGTGCGTACTGGTCGCTAGTATAAATTGAGGGCTCGAGAAATCGTTATTACAATTGTATTTAAAAAAAATGCAATCTAGAAATAAATTTATTTGAATGTCTCTTTCAGGTATTGGAGATCCACCCCTACATGAACCAATTCTTGACGGAGGTGAGGGGACACCGGAGCATATTATCATCGGTCCAGAAATGCCACCTCAAAATGAAGACAAGAAACTCGATTCAGTTAACAGCTCGCTATGATGGTGTAAAGGTTATATATTCGTTCGATTACGAGTGCTGTGAAATCCTTCCTTAAATTGCTCAGCTCAAAATACATAGACTCCGTGTTCCTTCGAAATCAGTATATATGATCACACATGCACAATTGTACCAGCAGTTCCTCCCATAATCGTATTTATAAAATCGTGATTGGTTCTCAGCAAGCCTATTTTTCAAGGAATCAGTCCGCAATTACATGGGTGTCCTATGACAGATATACACTATTTAAACTTTTTGTACGTGGAAACTTGTAAATTAGATGCCTGAGGCTCAATGAGCTTTAATGGCTTCCTTATTGTTCCCTACAATTTTTGCAACTTATGGAAATTTCTACGGACTTTTTCGCTCAAAGGAAGTTTTGAAGAGGGCTAAATACTTCCAATAGCTGATACTACGGTATTTAACAATTTGGAACAAAGCAAATTCGATAACTTCGTTCCTGCCCGGGATCTCTCATCTTTCATCTTCCCGGCCTTTCCTGGCTTTCCTTGTTTTGCGGGGAAATCAGAGAACCTGAGAACAAGGTCGTCGGAAATGCATCCTCATCTTTTAAGGTCATTCCCCAGTATTGCATTGCGCATCCCTACTGCGCATAATTTTACACGTATTAGCGCGCGCGCACTAGAAAATGGCGGCTTTTTCATTACGACTGGACCTCGCCGAAGAGGTAAATCGTCATTTTCTCGGAAACGACTACGGTGACCTATCATTTTTTTTTTCTGTCGTTTTGAATTGAGTAGTAAATTTCTCTATGTAAAATAAATATGGGCCAATTCTCCGAGTTGAGCAAAAAACAATCGTCGGAAACGTGAATTTAACAAGCAATCGTGACTATAATCATGTTGCTATTATAAGGATTTATATGGTATAAACAAGGTGCTGTTGCTCCTAAACGAACATGGGAACCCCTAATTTTTATTTTCAAATTTAAGTTCCTATAATATAAACAATCAATTGCCAAAGTTTGACAAAAATCTCAGTGTAGGTTCTATTTCAGTGGAATGACCTTAACCACCTCTAGAGACTTTTTTGGACATCGAATTATAGCGTCATAAAATCTTATCCAACTTATACAGTAAATATTTTACAGTTAATATTTTTAATAACTGTAATGTACATTCAAACGTCTAAAGCTATTTTATTTAATCCATTGAATAAACAATTTGAACAAGGCCTCCTTTTCGGTATCTGTATTCCTCAATTTCCCTCAGAAATTCAAATTTTCTTTGTTTTATTACTTGCAAGGACATGTTGAAGTCTTTCCCTAACAAAAAATCCAGAATGATAAACTCCGTACAGTACGGCTCCAGCTAGCTAGGTTAGTAAGTAGTTTAGTACATGGCACCCGTGTTACGCTTGCTTGTTTTCTGTAAAAAAAAAAAAAGAAAGAAAAACCAACTTCCGGTCACTTGCATTCCAAGGGCTTCCACCGTAACGTGTTTTTGATGACGCGAGCATTCTCGTCCTCAGAGCCCACGATCCTTCTGGCCTGCGGCAGGAAACGAGAGGCTCTGGGAGCATCCATTTCAGGCATGCGCCGTAGATGCAGACTGCGTGAGACCGGATGGGCAGAATTCGGTTATTTCCATCGTTATTTCAAAATGGTTGCTCCCAGAGCTCTTGTTTTCCGACCGCTGGTCAAGGGTAACGAGGCTCTGGGAACGAGATTGTGACGCGAGCAACTCGGAAAGAACAAGCTACCACGAGTTTGAGAAGAAATTTATTGAAGTAGACTAAAGGTAAATTATGTTGAATATAGGCAAGAAAGAACGATTTGTAACGGAATTTGACAGAAGTCTTAATAGCTGCATCAGGTTGTTGAAATTCGGAAAAGGGTTCCTGTCGATCCTGGAATATTTTAACTTGCGCATTACAAAATATAGATAAAGAAAAGTCCAAGTTGGTTACTGTGAAAATCATTCAAATTAAAGCTTATACACAGCCGATGAAGAAGCAGCCTTAATTAACCACTAATTGCCCACGTCACTCTCACTAACTTCTCGACGCTTCTTTTCGTTCTGGACAATTCAGCGCTGAAAACTCAAAATTGTTGCTGGCTCCTACTCTTCTCCATTTTGCCTGCGTGTGTTCATAAAAAAAAAAATTGGACAAGACTGAGGTGGTCAAGCTCCGTCGCTGGTATAGGGTTTGAATTCTCTCATCTGTCATACCGTTACCTTCCAGTTACTAGAGAGAGTGTTCGGATCAATAGCCGTCTTCTTATTGATATTTGCATTTTTTTGTTTCTTATAAAAATCGTCTATGGTCCCCTGACTTTTTCCGATGCCTGTTTCAGTTTTCTACATTAGACGTTTCCAGATCTTCAGGATAATAAAATTCGCTTCGGGAATATTCGTCTTCGTCGTCTTTATTGTAAGCTCTGTAAAATATTAATCTTTCAAGTAGTTTCTTTGCGAGGAATGAGAGTATAAGTAGTAATCGGTCAGCAAAGTTATCCCCGTTGCTGCCTTCCCCTGTCTTCCTGCATGCTAATTCGGTATAGGTTAACTAATAAGCGGCAATCTAGAACAAGAAAAACAATACATTTGCCTAAGCTTGCCCAGGCTCATTTAACCCTTATTGGAAAAGTTTATTACGTGTCCAAAATAAAAGCACGCTTTCTCTTGACAGCGTCACTCTTGCAATTCGTTTGCTGGGAAAATTTACCTCCGAGACTTACAGATTATTGGAAACGTTAATCGTGAGAATAGGCCGTTCCGAAATTCAACAGGGAACTGGGGCGAGTTTCAAATTTTAACCAATCGATAAACTGACACCACCACATGAAAGATCTTGTCAAGATTGATCATTTGACCAAGTATGATGCTTTTAGGGTGAACAGAGACCAAGTTATGGACCTTGAAATATGGCTCAAAATCCATACAAACGTCTCCAATTTTGAGACAGCGTCCCCCAAAACCATATAAACTTTTAAAATTTTTCATCAGTTTTGTAACAACTGTAAAATCCCGTCATGCACCTACTATTTGAAAGAGGCTGAGATGAAAATCACTATGTTTGCCCATTTTAAAGAGGATCACGGAAATCATGAAAAATTTTAAGAGTTTATATGGTTTTGGGGGACGCTGTCTCAAAATTAGAGACGTTTGTATGGAGTTTGAGCCATATTTCAAGGTCCATAACTTGGTCTCTGTTCACCCTAAAAGCATCATACTTGGTCAAATGATCAATCTCGACATGATCTTTCATGTGGTGGTGTCAGTTTGTCGATTGGTTAAAATTTGAAACTCGCCCCAGTTCCCTGTTGAATTTCGGAACGGCCTATGGCTTGCTTCACCGTAAAGGATATCGAAGCTATTTTGAACGCTTCCGTATCAGTCCGTGATTGGGACTGAAACGTTGACAAGCGCAAATTTTTGAAAGTGTAATCATTTCTGAGGTTCCATAGCTTTCTTTGAAAACTTTTTTCCGATTTTCGAAACGTTAATTTGCCCGGGCTCTTTTATCCCTTATTGGCTCATGTAGAATATATTATGTTCTTTATCTGACCTCTCAGCTTCGGCGATGAGAGACAGAATTAATTCTTAGCTAACTGGTCGCGTTCTCTGCCCCGTCATGCACTTATCTCAACTCTACTTTCAACCCTTGATTTGCATACAAACTCTACCGGAAAAGCCTATGCAGGGGCGGATCTAGGGGGAGGGTGCACGGGGTGCGCACTCCCCCTCCCCCCGAGACGAAGCCTTCTTCGTATTCACTTTTAAAATTTTTTTACCTCACCGGTCAGTGACGTCATTCCTTAGAGGTGCACCCTAAGAAAAATCCTGGATCCGCCCTTGCCATGGGCAGCTCTACCATTGAAAATACAACAATAGTAGTTCGGAGCGCTCAATAGACCTTTCCCGCATTCCACTTCAGTGCGTACGAACAATAGCACCAGAGCGAGGTTCGGGTGTATTTTTGTCCACCCCAACCTCGACTCGGTGCCATTGTTTGTTGGAATGCGGGAAAGGTCTATTCAAACACACGACTAGAAATATTTTTGAACAACACGTTTCTTGAATGTTGCTTGTTAATAGTGAGTACAAACAATAATACATATTTAAAATGAATAAAAATACATTTTTTGACGACGAAAGCTCCAACAACTACGAAATGTTTAACACAAAGTATCAGGAAATTAGGATGCAATGAACAATGAGACTGAAGATCCCCTTAACAAAGAAATAAACTCCAATAGAACAACACACTAGATATTGGTTTGAAATACGTTTGTTTTGGGAGCAAAACACAGAAGGTCTAGCGATCCCAAGCGCACGCCTATAGAAAAAAACACAGCTAAAAAAGTCCTTTTTGGCCCGTTCTCCCCTCTTGGCCAGATAAATTTAGTTTTGCAAACAGTTTTGTTCAGTTGTAAGGGTGTTACAAGACACCAAACAAACTAGCGCCGGTATCAATCGCGGTTTTCGTGTTGTAACTACTGACTCAAGTCAAAGATGGGTTTTCGTATTTTTACCCGAATGGTGTTCCTACCACCCCTTTGGATATTTAAAGTTTTGTAAACAGATTTTTTTTTTTTTTTTTGATAGATTGTAAATAGAAAGATTTTTCTTTAAGACTTAATATTTCAAAAAGGATGTAATTCTACCTGGAGTTTTGAAAACCGGGTTGCCTGAAGTCTTAATTCGAGTCCAGCTCATTGCAGACAATCTTTCAAAGCATAGTTTGCTTAAAGTCGTGGCGCTTTTAGGGTAGAAATAGAAATTTACCTCTTCAGCACGAACCAATCTCAGCTCTTAACCACAGGCTCCCAATAATTTCCTGAAATTGACAGAAATCACTGGAAACTCCACAAAAAAGCCCGATTGAAGGGCGCTCAACCCCCTCTGAGCCGGCTAAGTTTTTTTAGGAGAGCTTCCGTCAGGCTAAGTGCCATGTTGTTGCACAGACACAGGCCTATCTTCTGGTATGCATTTGGGGTGGCTTGATTAAATTCTAGGAAGTTGGGGTTATTTCAAAGGGAATGCTATGTGCTAGACTGTGGATTTGCTGAGTTTTTGTACCGAGCCTTTAACGTCTCTTTCGGAGCTAAGTGTCTCCCTCAAATGGAGGAGGTTTTGTCTATCTGGGATGTGGTGCTGTTGCCTAGACACAGGGCTTTTACCTGGTATGCATTTGGGGTAGACTCTCTCATTTGCTGGGGGGGAGGGGGGGGGGGTAGGGTTGTTTTAAAGCTCGATGTGTTTTCGCACTGTTATGCAGTTTTTTGCGGAGTTTGCATAGAAGCAATGATCCACTCTGTAGAAAATGTTCCAAGTGAGGAACAGTTAAATTGGTGGTTGTAGAACATTGTTTTGGTGCGCAGTGTTGATTTGGATCCTTTTGGGAGACCAGTTGCGATGAAAAATGGGCTGAGTTGGGGAAAGGCCCGGGGGGAAAAGGCTTTGTAATCGGTGACGCTAACACTAAAACTGTCTCTTAAAATGTCTAATTTTCCCAAACGAGGACAGCTTCACGTTTGTTGCCTTTAAGACAGACTCTTCCACCAAATGGAAGCTCGCGTATTCAAGAATTTGTTATTGAGGTGAGATTTGACGCCTTCCCCAGTAAGAAGGGTTAAATTACCAATCAGTTTGAGGGACTGACTCGTATTAGTAGCCCGGTTTTCAAAAACCCAGGTATTTAAATGATACCATTTATCTGCGGACGCACGGGCTAGTACATCAACAACAAAGAGCCGAACAAGGTACAGGAATGCCTTTTTTTAACTTCTCAAAAGGAGTTTTGTAATATGGATGGGACACTGCGCGCGTTCTGTTTGGTCAAAAACCCAATTTTTATCAGAGTATAAAACATAGAAAAAGCGAGCGTGTTTTGTTGCTTCTGGCCACATGCATTCTTTTTCTAGCTATGTGCCTCAATGCAGGAAAATAACTAGGTAGAACCCTGGCACACTTTCTCATAATTACGATAAAAAATGAAATGAAATATCCCCAACCGTGCGAGTGTTGTAACCGCAATTTTAGCTGCCTTGGGCAAATAAAACTTGTCAGCGGTTCACAAATGAGCCGAGAAATAACCCAAGTCACACAAAAACTGTAAATTAAGTCGTACCAAAACCAGTTGAAGTCGTGCCAAAAAGTCGAAGTCGTGCCAAAAATAATGAAGTCGCGCCAAAAAAGTTGATGTCGTGCCAGTTACGTTGGAGTCGTGCTAAAAACTTAAAGTTGTGCCAGGCAATTTAGCTGAATTTAGAATTCTCTTCGTAAAAACACGAGTATTGAAAGGGAAATTTGACGAAGAAAACTGGCCTAGGTTTCTGTAGCGTTCCTTGATTGTTGGTTCACACAGTCCGATGTATAGTTCTTTTGTCTGTGGAGTCGCGACCTCTGCTTGATAGATAATGTTCCGGATGTTACAATTTCTCTCAAGTGGGCAGGTATTCTTTTATCGGCAATTACAGTTGTTGATGGTTTGTTAATCTGGGCTTTGTTGTGGCTAGAGAAAATGGTTTTTACATTGCTCATACAGCTGTAGCTCAGCTTTAGAGTGTATCGGTTGAAGATTTTTTGCAGCGGGTCGGTTTTAGGGAAATGTTGATCAATTAGTTGGAGGAAGCATTTACCGACTTTCGTTTCTACATTATGGCTGTATGGCGGATTGACCTGAATACAGGATGTTTTTTTGACGGTTCTTGCTCTTTCGTGACGCATCAGGAGTTGGTGTTTTGAATGACAGGTTGTATTTGTAGCCACTTTTATTAAGTTTTTTCTTGGTGTGCACCTTTGGCCTTGTCCAAGCAATCCTTGTCTGTTGAAATTTCCGAAAGACGCTTGTTGATGGATTCAGGAATGTTTTATTTAGAATAGAAGGTGGATGGTTGGATTGCCGTATTTTCTTTCTTTTGTGTATGGCAAGTGCTTGCCGCTTTTTAGGTCGGGGGTAACATCTAAAGAATTGACTTTGGTCAAGTATATGTATATTAAGGAATGCATAAAGATTAGCAAAGCGAAAGTGCTACCAGTGAAAACAACACGTGCACTTGCACGTGTAGCGAAAAGTTCTGCCAGTGAAAACAACACGTGCACGTGTAGCGAAACGTTCTGCAAGTGAAAACAACACGTGCAAGTGCACGTGCAGAATTTGCAATTTGATCAGTGTAGAAAAAAGCGACTTTTCAGCTTGAAAAATATCTTGCTATGTTTTAAAAGCAATGGACAATGTCTAGCGTGCTTCCATTTAATTCGGGATGCACACGGATAGTTGGGAGGCGCAGCCGACTGCATCTCGAATTGGATGGACTCACGCTAGACATGTCCATTGCTTTTGAAAGATAGCAAGATATTTTCACGCTGAAAAGTCGCTTTTTCTGTACTGATCAAATTGCAAATTCTCCACGTGCACGTGCAAGTGTTGTTTTCGCAGGCAGAACTTTTCGCTACACGTGCAAGTGCACGTGTTGTTTTCACTGGTAGCAATTTCGCTTTACTGATCTTTCGACGCTTCCGATGTTTCCGCAACCATTTCTTTTGCAGACAAATTTTCTAAATCTTCAAAGTCATTAAGAAACCCTAACTCAAATGTTGGGTTATTACTTGCCATTAAGAACAGCTAAATTTAAGTTTTACTCGAAAAACTTTGTGAGAAAGAACTTTTGCTGGCGAGAAATTTCACCCGCAATGACGTCAGCCTGAACCATCTCTATGAGCCATCCATTTCTTTTACAAAGAAAATAAAGAAACCAATCGGAGGGCGCTAGCATATGGCTATGTTATAAGAAATCATTTCAGAGAAAGTTTTGAAAACGTGTAAACCTTATAGTAACGTTACTAAAAAATGCATTTTTTTTCTTTATGAAAAATTCATTATCGTTTGTAAAAAAGAGCTCGGCAACCTAAACAGGCGAAATGAATTAGCGAGATCATGCCCCCCTAAGAAACCGATTTGTGCTTCAGAATTTTAGAGCAACGTAAATATAATTTTAGAGTAACGAAAACAAAGCACTCGTTACCTAGCATTTTTTTTTTTGAACAGCCTCTATGTAACGCATTTGCCTTTGCAACCATTCAAATTCCGCATTTAACTGTCAGCTTTAAAAATTTTCCAGCCAGTAGTTAGAGTTGCCTGTTGTGTGTGATCCTTAACTTTTGTGAAATTATAGTCAATGCTCGTCGACTAAATGAATTGAGCACTCTGTTGAATGTATCCACACAGGCGAATTCTGGAAAAAAAATTTAAACCCTTATTGCCTTCTAAATGTACTAAGTAACAAGAGGAGGGCAGGAGGAGGCAGATTGATGACGGATAACACAGAAGTTGCCAATGTCACTTTAATAAATACTTTACAGATGGTGTTTCTGTGCACATACCAAATTTGTGTGAGAGTACCTTTGTTAACCGTGCTAGTGTCAATGAAATCAGACGGAGACATAAGTAAAGCAATTCTACATCAACTATTGGCTATATCAACTGAGGATCTTCCAGTCTCTTTCAATCCTAATAAGGCCACTGGATCTGACAACATATCAACACGGGCCCTCGCAGTGTCAGCTGAGGCTCTGGCAGTTCCTCTTACCAATCTGATTAGCCACTGTATAGCAGCTAATGCATGACCAAGCCTATGGATATGTAGCAATGTGATTCCACTCTTTAGAAGGACAGCCCTGCGGACAAAACTAATTATCGCCCAGTGTCTATTCTGACATCCTTATCTAAAATCTTTGAAAGAATTCAACATAATCAAATGCTGGTCTTTTCCAAGTCAGTGCTAAGTGATGGATTATACCAGTACCACTGCCACTGCCACTGCCACTGCCACTGCCACTGCCACTGCCACTGCCACTGCCACTGCCACTGCCACTGCCACTGCCACTGCCACTGCCATTGCCACTGCCACTGCCACTGCCACTGCCACTGCCACTGCCACTGCCACTGCCACTGCCACTGCCACTGCCACTGCCACTCCTACTCCTACTCCTACTCCTACTCCTACTCCTACTACTACTACTACTACTACTACTACTACTACTACTACTACTACTACTACTACTACTACTACTACTACTACTGCTGCTGCTGCTACTACTACCACTACTACCACTACTACCACTACTACCACTACTACCACTACTACCACTACTACCACTACTACCACTACTACCACTACTACCACTACTACCACTACTACCACTACTACCACTACTACCACTACTACCACTACTACCACTACTACCACTACCACTACTACCACCACTACCACTACTACCACTACTACCACTACTACCACCACTACCACCTACTACCACTACTACCACTACTACCACTACTACCACTACTACCACTACTACCACTACTACCACTACTACCACTACTACATACATTCTACCACTACTAAATACATTCTACCTTCAAGAAAACAAGAATTTATATGTATATGTACGTATATATTGAAAATGGAAAAACACTACACTTTCACCCCGACAAGCCTGTTTCGCGATCACTCACTTTTCAGGCGTTAAAAAAAACGGGCTAGTCGGGTTGAAAGTGTAGTAGACAAACTGCCAGGTTATTAAATATAATAGAAAAATTAAAGTTCCTGGAATTGTTCCCTGGGGGTAGGGCACCGCATCTGGCTAATTTTGGAGTAGATATACAAGAGTTCATTTGACAATTCGAGTGCTTAAATATGATGCAAACCTTTTCTGACAGAAACGGCGTATTCCATAGAATTGCAATTTTGTTTTTAGAATACTGCTATCGACTGTGTCGAAAGCCCTTTTAAAATCTATAAAAACCGGTTCAAGAGCCTGCTGACCGAAATTCTCCGTTTTATTACCAAAGAATATAAGAACCTGTTTAGCCCAGCAAAATCAAGCACGTTTTTATATGTGGATTACAGTTAAAGTATGATAAACATTTTAGCATAGGAATGAGACTGAGACTTTTACTTAACGAGAAAATACAAAATGAACTTTGTGAATTAATACATTATACTGTTTAGTCAAGGACCAAAGTAAAGTTTATTTAGTGTTTCTGGTGTAAGGTATTATATCACCTTCACAGAAATTAAGATCCCATTATAGAACCTACTTAGCCTAAATCGCCAATAACTAATTTATAATACAAGAACCTGATTTACCAAAAAACGTAGGTTGTTTCACGCGGGATTTTATTGTACCCTATTACGACACTCGATACATTATTCCTGACGTCTCATTTCTAGCCAATCAAACACGAGAGCGGAAAAAGCACATCGAACAACTATCAAAGATACATGGCACCCTTAAAGGAAGAAGAAATGTTCAGCCCTCCTTAACTCCAGGTACAGCTTTCATGTATAATTTCATAGGTTGTAACATCATTTAGGCCAATGAATTTGTCACCCTTAAATATAAGGCTGTTTGAGTCCAATCGTTTTGCAGAGTCCTACAAAACGTGAGGCTCGCTTGCACGCACCCACTGATAAACAATCATTAAAGCCACGTTTTCATACTCCGATTTCTGTTGAAAACAGAATTTATTTCGATTATCTTTTCAAACGTATAACATAAATATCCTGTTCCTTAAGACTTTGCATTCTCCAAGCCATATGTGGAGCCATTTTCTTCAATTGAAGATGGTGCAACCATAGTCAGACTGGTTCTATACACTTGAAATATTGTCTAAAAGACGTTTTTTAAAGATCTTACGCCTTTGTATCAGGTCAAGGTTCGAGGAAACTACTCCTTTCCTTGGTAAAAATTGCTGCAATAGACTGTTGCACAACTGAAACAATTAATAAGGTCTATAGCCAGGATTACAAGGCTCTCTTTTGTTGAAGTTTTCGAGGCCAAAATTTTAACCTATGTCATCTATGTGAAGGCATGCCCTTTCTCATGTCCTTTTACCACTCTTTAGCGAGAGTTGAAAGTCACTTTTATCAATGAGAATGAACACTGTAGTTATGATTTTTATTCTCTTAATGAGTAGCTAAATAATTTCTTCGTTTTTCAAGTCGAGAGGACATTGCAGGGAGAGACAAGTAGCTTAGCAAAGGTATAGTAACCCATGGCAAACTCTGAAGAAATTATGACTGACATGTCGTCTACATACCTCTATGCGTGCTAAGAGAGAACAACATCCCGAGTGCCTAGTTTTAATTTCTTAAATTCTTGTTAATATTTCCAGAATTAAATATTCCTTGAGC